>VSMD01131433.1:0-21409 GCA_008750895.1 Mirza zaza | reverse complement strand
CTAGAGTGAGTGCCGTGGCATCAGCCTAGCTCACAGCAACCTCAAACTCCTGGGCTCAAGCAATCCTGCTGCCTCAGCCTCCCAAGTAGCTGGGACTACAGGCATGTGCCACCATGCCCGGCTAATTTTTTTTTTCTATATATATTAGTTGGCCAATTAATTTCTTTCTATTTATAGTAGAGATGGGGTCTCGTTCTTGCTCAGGCTGGTCTTGAACTCCTGAGCTCAAAGGATCCGCCCACCTCGGCCTCCCAGAGAGCTAGGATTACAGGCTTGAGCCACCGCGCCCGGCCTCACTTTTTAATAGTATGCTTTGCTGAACAGTTTTTAATTTTAATATAATTTTCTTGATTTTTTTCTTTTATGAGGAACTCTGTGTCTTGATCAAGAAATCCTCAATCCTAAGAACGATAGCCTCCTCCTAGTATTTTTATTTTTCACATTTAGATTCTTATTTAAATGGAATTTATTAATTTGTGTGTATAATGAAATGTAGAATTCCAATTTTATTTCTTTTCCAATATGGTTTCCAACTGTCACCTCTTCCCTCTTTGATATACTATCATACACACTCCGCGATTTATCAAAGTTTCCATGATTTCACCAAACGTCTGTTCAAGCTTCACCATCAATTTGATATTTGTCCTTGTTTCAATTTCAGTAGAATTCATGTTGTTCTGATAGGGGTTCCTTTCAAACTGATGGCTTGGGCTTCTTTGCATCTCAAACTAGATCCTATTTAGCCATGTTATAACAAGTTACTGTAAGTTATTTTGGTGCAAAAATTTTCTGAAATTTATGCATAGATTTTCATAATATGGACTTTCTATGAACTTTTTGAAGATCTCTTGTATTACTGTTCTGTGGCTGTTGTAACAAATTACCATTAATTTGGTAGCTTAAAACAACATGAATTTATTTTCTCACAGTTCTGGAGGACAGACGTCCTAAATCAATGTCACTAGACTGAAATCAAGGAGTCAGCAGGGTTGTGTTCCCTCCAGAAGTTCCAGGAGAGAATTTGTTTTGCCTTTTCCAGCTACTAGTGGCTGCCAGCATTTCTTACCTTGTGGCTGTATCACTGCAGCCTCTGTCTCTATGTTTATATTGCCTTCTCCTTTTCTGTCTGGGCCAAATCTTCTTCTACTTCTCTCTAATAAGGATACATGTGATTGCATTCAGGGTCTATTCAGATAATCCAGGATGGCCTCCCCATCTCAAGAGGCTTAATTTAATCACATCGGAAAGATGTTGTATTTTTTATAAATAAAAGAACAAACTAATATTTACAGATTCCAATGATTAGGATCTGATATCTCTGCATGGCTATTATTCAGCTTACTAGACCTCTCTACCAGTTTATACATTCCATGGGAGCAGAGTCCTTGTATATTTTGTTCACTTTTGTGGATCAGTGCTTAGAAGAGTTGTGAATAAGAATCCTAATACAAAATAGGCATTCATTAAACATTTGTCACATTAATCACTAATTATTAATGAATCACTTTGAACATCTTCCTAAAGAATGGGGAGATTTTGTTTTACTCCAGAGGACATACCTAATACCATTAGCTGGAATTTATAGTGATAAACTTTGGCTTATCATCAGAGAGAATATTCTAATGACCAAGCCTATCCATCATAGTCCAGGTTGCTTCATGAAGAAATAAACTCCTTGAATATGGATGTATTCAAATAAAATTTGTATGATTATCTGTTAGGAATGCTAGGGAATATATTTTAAAATTAGGGTTCTAAAGAAGCGTAATTTCCTGAAATGTCTAGAATACTTATCTAAACCTTTTCTAAACCTTTTGTTTATTTGTTTTAAAACCACAGAAAACCATTCTTCTAGTCTATGACCCTGTTATGGGTGTTGTACCTGAAAATCTACACAGACATTTCCTTTTCTGTGGATCAGTTCTATTTCTCTTTAGAATGTCAAAGTATCATACTGGAAGCTCTCAGTATTAATATGGTCCTCTATGCAGAAGAAGATTTTTTTTCTTTTTAATTTTCAAAAATGGCTCTAAGTCTTCATATTCTAATTTTAAACCCAGAAACTTGCCATATACGTGTAAAGTAGGGTCACTAAAATAATGCAACTGACTTCTTGTTTTATATAGCAATACCATCCCAGTGATACATCCATATCCAAATAAAAGTTGTCTTTCCATCAAGGCAGTCATCTTGGAAGTTGATGATTAGAAAATGGGAAGTTTTCTTCTAGATTTCCCTTCATATAATTCCATACATGAAAATCAGTCCTATGACTTTAGCTGAATATAGTTTTGGGCCAAAGTAGTATGGTTGTGTCAGTTGGGATGTTTTTGTTTGCAAGGAATAGAATACATCACTAAAGTGCCTTAGTATTATTTCCCATAACAAGAAGCCTAGATGATAGGCTGAAGAAGCTGTGGTAGTTCTAAATATCCTCTTCTTACCCAATAATGAAAGCAAGGGAAGGGAGGAGGAAGGCTCTTCTGCATCTCTCCTGTTTTCCTTTGCTTTTTTTAAAAAAAATCTGGGGGGAGTAGGGTTAAGGGGATATCTTTTCCAAATGTATCCCAAAGGGGACTGTCTTCTATCTCATTGGTCAGGTGGATCACATAGCCATCTCCATCAAGGAAGGGTGGAAAACCAAATTTCTGGCATTTTAACTTTCCTCATGGACAAGAATGGGTTAAGTCTGTCCTCACTAAAAGCAGATTCCTCAAACCAACAATAATAAAGAAGCTTACAAAGCCTTTCACATACTCTCTTTCTTCTGATTCTCATTAACAAATCTAGTGATTAGAAAGTTGGTGGTGGCAGCAGTAGTGGGAGAGTGGAGAAATAACTGGGTGCTAATACCAACTGGGTACCTTTTATTGTGGACCAGACATATCTGCAGATGAGGAGACTGAGGCTCTACATAAGAAACTTGTCTAAGGTAACATGGCTAGAAAGTAGTGGTGCTTCCAACATGGAACATTTAATGATGATAAGGGTGTTAATCACACTGGTTAACACTAAGTGTTTACTACATGCCAGGCATCATGATCTGTATGCTGCTTTATACTGATTATTTCATTTAATTCTCGACCCTACAGAGGAGGTAGTCTATTTTACAGATGAGGAAATTGTGGCTCAAGGGAACATATGTAGGAAGTGCAGGTCTGTGAATACATCTCCAGTGCTGCCTCCAGGGCTGGACATTTCGTTATACTGTCTTGCTTTCCGATTCTAATTCCCATATTCTCTCCAGGGCCATTGAGTCTGAGCTAAGCTTCCTGCAACTTAAGCTTCCTCATCTGTAAAATGGGTATAATTCTACGTACTTTTTTGGATTCCTATAAGAAGGTAATAATCCATGTAAAGTGATTAACAAGACAAACATAATGGGCTTGCATTATTATTGTAGAATTTATCTCACTATATTGTAATTTTCAATGATGCCATTTACTCACCCTCTTGGACTGAGATCATTCAGGGCTGCAGTTCTCAGATTTTTCGGACTCAGGGTCCCTCCATACGCTTAAGAATTACCGTGGAATCCAAAGAGCTTATGTTTATGTGGGTTATACCTATCTTCACTGCATTGAAATTAAAATTGAGAAATGTTTAAACAGAGTAACAAGCACAGGCCCCTTAGCTGTGATGACGTCATACACTACGCGTATTCTCCGGAAAACTGCAAGCTTGTGAGAGAATGAATGTGAAAAAGGCAAAGAAAGTGTCTGTATTCTTATCAGAATTGTTTTGCCTTTATCCCCGGACTACACTGTGAGAACCGCTGTCCTAGAATCCGAGGGCTACGGGGTTAGCGCTTGGTAATGCTCGATGAATGAACGAGAAACCCAGTTTGAGAGGCCTCACGGCGGCCACTGCAGCCTCCCTGCAGCCTCGGCCCTTAGCCGCCCGCTTCTCTGGCCGGTCGCGCCCTCTTCCCAGACGTTGTTCTTCCGGCACGCGACCTCCCGAGCCCGCACCAGCTCCAGGGGCCTCTCCCCTGAGCGCTCCGCCGGGCAACCCGCGTCCAGGGTGCCCAGACACAGGCCGCCCCGCCGCCTCTCAGCGGACTCCTGGCTTCCATGGCAACCGTGGTGCGCCGCCCAGGCGTCCCTCCTCCGCCCCCCTCGGGCTAAACCATTCAGGCCAGGGACCTTATAAAGTGGGGAGGGAAACAAGGGAACTGGATAGAACGCCTACGAGCTACTCTGCTCCCATTTTTTCCCCACGTAATCTGAAAGATACACTTCTATTTTCCCCCTAGCCAACCACCTCTGCAAAGAGCGCATCGGCTCTTCTCTCCCGCTCGAGCATTTCCCCCTCAGCCCCGGCCGGCCAGTGGTGCGGCTCGCCAGGGAGCCCCGCGGTCCTCGCGGGTTGGTGCCGCGGCGGGGGCGCGCGCCCGACGTGACGCGCAGGGGGCGGGACTCGGGCAGGGGGGAGGGGCGCAGGGCAAGATGGCGTCCGGCGAGTAATTCTCTCCAATCCTTCCAGCGGCTGCTGAGACACCGGGGCGGGGGGTCCTTGCCCCCACTGCTTCCCTTCCTCCTCTCCCCCGCCCCTGGAGGCTTCCTCCTTCCCTTCCTCACTCCACCTCGGGGGGCGGGCCTGGTTCCCGGGACACCATGTCGGACTCTGAGGAGGAGAGCCAGGACCGGCAACTGAAAATCGTCGTGCTGGGGGACGGCACCTCCGGGAAGGTCAGTCCTCAAGCGGGCCCGCCGTCCCACGCCTGCAGGAACCCCGGCGCGGCCCCGGCGCCCCCCAGCCTCTTCCCCGCCTCCCGGCGTCGCCTCATTACCCCGAGCCCCGGGGCCTCTAGGCCCGGGCCCGTCTGGTTAAGACCTGGGGCCGGACACGAAGTGGGCGCTCGGTGAAACCCGACGAGAGCTATCCAGCGCCCCCTTAAAAAAAAAAAAAAAAAGAAGTCACTTCCCAGCTCCCTGCCTGCACATTGCGAACTCCTTCAAGACTCAGGCCAGCATCGCGCCTCTCTGGGCAGCTTTGCAGCTTCTCGCCTCTCAGGACTGGCAAGGATCTGCCAGGGCATCTTACTACCTCCTTTTACTTGCAGACCGGGTCACACTTTGCTCCTCCCTCCCTCTCCCCCTCACCGTGTCTGATGCCTCCTCTGTACTGAGAGCTCCCAAGAGGTTGGCTCTGGAATCAGATTCCCCGGGTGAGAACTGGGGCTCCGTCACTTACTGGATGGGCGATTGAAGTGCAAATTGCTAAGCTGTTTGTGCTTCATCTGTAAGATGGGTATTGATAGGGGCCACCGCGAGGGGAGAAATGAGGAAATGCACATTAAATGTGAAAATACACATAAAACTGTGAGAACACAGTGTGCACTTAATAAACGTTGGTTGCTGTTTTGGTATTATACCTGTTCTTCATCTCTGTTCCCAGCACAGCACCTGTCCGGACAAGCATTCATTCAACAAACGTTTGTTGAACTTTCCTTATGGGCTGGATGCTGAGATAGAGCTGCCAGCATAACAGAGAGAATCCCAGCCTTAAAGTCTAGCCCCCTGTGAGGCCGGTTGAATGAATGGGTGCGTGAGAATGTCAGGCAGCTAGTCAGTCCCCATTAACTCCTCAGCAGGGTTTCTTAACCCATGGTTGTGGAACTCCTGAAATGAAGTAAACGTTGCTTTGGGAAAAGGGAACATAAGATCTCAGAGGGGTCTATGATCTCTTTTTCCCAAATAAAGTGAAGAGCCCTCCCTTGGGATGCCTTCATACCTGTGCTTCTGTCAAAGGTGCCAAAACTCTTTCTGGGAATATTGAAGTTTGTTTTCTTTCTACTCCTCTCCCTTTCCCCAACCATAGTCTTCAGAAATGTAGGTTCTTATTCCTGCCAGTTTCCTGTTCTCAGCTTCACATTTCCGTGTCGCTGGTGTAGTTTGGACCCTGGTTTCTGTGGTGACGACTTCTCTTTGCATCCTCCCTGGCAATTGGCATTGAACAGCTGCTTCTGCCTTTGGTTCCGACCTTTGAGGGCCCCTGGGAAAGATGTCATTCACATGCAAAATTTCGAGTATTCTGTGTATTTCTTTCTTGTCTTCCCGGATATTTTGTTATCAATTTTTAATAATGAGGAAAACAACTTAATATGCTCTGATTATGTTTAAACATTTTGGGGAAAAAGAGAACTTGGAGTCGTTTTTCTTTATAAAGTATTATATGGATTTTTATGCTTAAATTTTTTTTAATGATTGAGTATATAAGTAAATCAGCATTGTTTCTGACAACTTAATTAGATAAAAATTTTACGTTACATTTTTATAGTTTTCTTATCATTTAGGTTTTCTTTTGGAGGATGCCTAATTTTTCAAAATCTTATTGCACAACCAAATTTATTTTGCATTTAAAATCATAATGACTATAACATAATACATTTATAAAAAGACACAAAAATTGCCTGTTATTCTACATGTTATTATAATTTTTTACACTTTTGTTCATTTTTCTTCCAGTATTTATCATACTTATATCACTCAGTTGATACTTTGTTCATAAGTTTTTATCTGAGTTTTTGATTTAGTCTATCATACGTGTTTTCCCTTTGTTGCTTATTTTGTGTGAATAATTATGGTTTTTTCATCTCTGTTTAAAATTCTGCATGGCATAATTTTTTCACTTCCATAATGTTGAATTAGGACTATCTTTCTGCTTCAAAGAATAGCAGTGCTATTTTTTATGGTGCTTTGACTTAAGTCTTCATCATCTCGACAAAATAATCTATTTTAAAACTGGAACAGCTTTTTCTGCCAGAAATTTCCTGACATAAGCATCTGACACCTAATCTTTCATTATTCTTATACCCCACATTTTTTTTCTCCATACCTTATTCAGCTCTCAAATTAGTGGCAACTACAAACGTTCCTATTGTTTCCTTTACTATCCTTTTCTATGAATTGAGCCTCTCTTTCATCCTTGTTTGTATCCCCAGTTAACTCTTAGCCATTTTTTCTAGTATTAGTTTTTTCCTACTGGTTCTAACTCTGGCATTTTCGTACACACTGATAGAAGCAATAGAATATTGAGATGACTACTAACAGTTTCTTCCAGAGAAATTTAGCTCCTCCTTCTAGTAACATGTGTTTCTCTTTCTTTCCTGTTCTGATTCATACTTTTGCTTTTCTTACACATTTTCTCAAGTTTGTTTGAGGCAAAATATTCTATTTTGTTATCTTTTCAGTGTTGGTAAATGTGGTATGGTTGTATAAAGAATCAGATACAAATATTTTGTATGTGGTATCTGATTGTTCACTTCATAAGTATAGTTATTTAAGAAGGGTATTTATACAGTGACTTGTGAGAAATCATTGAATGTGAAAGATGGCATGAAATCTAAATTATTGAAGAGGAAGTGCCCCCACTGATTCAGTTGATTCTCTGTTTAATTTTTTAGCAAGATGTCAGGAAATAGTATAATAAGAACTTATTTTAATACTCTGTGTGATCCAATGACCTATACTTTTGACACTTTATACTCTATTTCAATTGAAAATCATAGCTTTATGTTTGCCTCAGAAGTGCGAGGGCAGGGCTGTTAAAATCTAGACGTCCTTTTTCTAAGAAAAGAACCTTACTTAGCATTTTTCTGAATATTCCTAAATATAAAAATATTGTACTCTGAGAATCTTTAATGAGAGTAAAAAATTATCTCAAATGATATGATTATGATGATGTTACATGTACCCTCAATTTGTCTTTGATTTTTAAGTGTTTCAGTCATCTATATATTAAACATTTTGAAATACCTGTAATGGTATATGTAGTGATAGTTACTTTTCTCGAAAATTCTGAACCTTTTCACAGATGATTTTGTGCTCTAAGTTAGACAAGCTCAATGGCATAATTAAGGTAAATGAAAAACAGAAGTCTTTATAAAGAGATACTGACCTTTTTAATTCTTATCTCAGTTTTGGTATCATTACATGCTTCAAGGATATTTTTACATGCTTCAAGGATGTAACATGTAGTGAGTTTATTTCTAAATGTCTCCCAGAACATCTTTCATGTGGTAGTCCCCCATAAATACTTGACAAAATATTCTATACATTTATTACAAAATAAGGATATACAAAATATCCTATACATTTATTACATATTTTTAAATATTAAAAAATTTGGAGTGAGGGTGTGCATATTGCCATTTGTGTGAAAAATGTGGTTTGGTGTAAAAGGAATTTTAGATCATGTTAAAAGGAATTGAAATTTGACCAAGTGTTCTTTTGCACTGTTGTACTTATGTCAAAATTAACTATACTAAGCTATCCTGGAAATTTTATCTTAGTTTTCATTAAGAGTTGACACCTAATTTTAACTTTTAAAATTGAAAAAGGGCTATTTCCTTCTAACTTTGGGAGTCTATCTTGAAGAACATAAAAGTTTAATGAAGCTGCCTTTCTCTCTTTTGGGGTGAAGTTTACAAATAATAGTGAATTTAAAATGTTTAAGAAGTCTTTGAGTTATTGAGTTATTTTAGTTACCAGAATGATTAATGATGATTTTGCTTTGATAAGAAATGGTACCCTCAAAGTAAGATTCAGAGTTTTTGAATAAAACTTTGAATTGTTATTAAAAAACAGTAAATATATATCTGATGTGGTTATAGTATCTTGTGACTTCTTCGTATTATGGTTCTTGGATAGAAAATATTTATTGAGCCTGCTAAATATTAATCTTAAAAGTAACCAACTTCTTTATTTAAAAGATGCATATTATCACAATCATTCTATAGAATAATTTTCACTTAACATCTTTAATGTAGAAAAAAATTAGACACTTAAGTTGGTTTTCTTGTGGGACAAAAGAAAGGAAATTCTGTAAGCAGGTTTTCCTTTCCTTAATTAGTGTTGCTTATTATTAACTGAAGATACAACTACCCTCAGAATATTTAACCTCAGAAATGAAACTTACTAGTGTTCTCTGAAATTTTTATTGAACTTATGTGTAAGGTTCTGATCTTTAATTATGTTGTTTTCATTTTTCTGTTGATAATTCTCAAATTCTAATTTACAGCAAGGAGAAGGAGCTTGGCAATCAGGGGATTTAAAGAGATCTAACTGATTAGTCTGTTGTCCCCATGGATAGCTACTGGCAAGTGAAATTTATCTGGTGGTATCAAGTCCCTCTTCCCCTTGTAATTGATTAGAACTGCTTAAAGTTGCTTGTTGGATTAATTGCAGTATAAATGTTAAGATTACTTAATAAGATTTAGTAGTGGTTTTATGTTTACATTTCTTAAATTAATTTTGATATTCTGTGCATCAATTTTTTAGACCTCCTTAGCTACGTGTTTTGCTCAAGAAACTTTTGGGAAACAGTACAAACAAACTATAGGACTGGATTTCTTTTTGAGAAGGATAACATTGCCAGGTAAGAGACTAAAAGGTCTTGACATAGAAGACTGTATAAATCTTACAATAAGTGGCACAAGGCAGAAATGTGTAAAGTAAATTTTGGGGCTCTTTTGCATGAAAATATATGTAACCAGTAAATTTATCTTAGAGAGGTTAACTTTCATCACAATCTACTGTGAAGACATATTGTGCATGGGTATGAGAAAAAGCTTTTACACTCCCCCACTCCCTCACTGTTTTTGGCTTCTATACATTTTTCAAGAATAAACAATAGTTCCTTATAAAATTCTAAAAAGCTTTTAAAACATTAAATGCTATGTATTTGTCAACAGATATTATATTAACTAAATGTGAAAAGATTGGAAAGGATTATTTTTTAAAATATTATTTTGTTTCACCTCTGCTTCAGTTTTTTGTTTAAATGTTGGAACAGAAGTATAATGTAGCTATGGAACTACTGTGCTCTAATATGTGAATGCTGTTTTATGCAAGGCAGCATGAAATTGCTGGCATTTAATAGACCACTAAAATTTAGGGTCCCTAGGCACTCATAAAAATACAGTTTGAGCATTCAAGATGTTTCAGTTCACCATGCAAAGAAACTATTTAGATGCCAGTTGCAGCACATTTTGGGGAAATACAGGGAAATAATAACAACAAAAAAGAGTGGTTTATGTTTTAAGTTAGTTTCTGAACAATTGGAGCTTTAAAATGCTCTATCCATTCAATTTCAGTGGTTAAATTATATGTTTATGGTATTTTATTAAAGGCAGTTTATCTTGATTGACTTTAAAAGCTGTCCATCCCTCTCCTCTGTGAGGAAACACATTTGAATAAAACAGTTGCAAGGGTAATGTAATGTCAGATTCATATATTGGAACGTGAGTGATGTAGTGGCAAGGAGTTTAATAAATTCCAATATTATTGAAATATGTTAAGCTCTGAAACACTCCATCTATCAGACAACTCCAAATGAAAGTTTTCGAGCAGCTAATGAAAACTCTTGGTAATTGGAGGTATTCTTTATATCTCATTAGTAATATACTCTGTTATATTTTGTGATGGCTTATACTTGGCTACCAAAGAAAAACAGATTAGGAGATATAGCATGACAAAAAAAATTCCAATTTTTTCATTAGTTAGTTCTTGTTCAGCAAGAGGTTTGTTCATGAGAAACATGTATTTTGTTTCATGTGTATTTTCTTTTAATGTATTCAAAACTGCAAATCTCATTTCAGTTTTATTCTCACTCTTATGGATAATCTTTGCTACATTCAGAATATTTACAACAGTTACTAGAAGAATACATGTATAAATCACATAATATACATGGTAAAAAACTTATTTTTAAAGAAATAATTTTTTTAGATATGAAGTTGTTATACATAGACAGCTTCACAGTAGTATTTAGTTAGTGGCTGTTTTGTTTTGATGCTTAATTGGCAGAAGCACCAATTTTTTGTCTCATTGGTTTTCATTTTTCTGATTTTTTAGTTGAAAGGCTTAAGTAAAAGAACAAGAACCTACTCAAATATTAAAAACAAAGACTGGTTTTAGACCTTTTATACATGTGATTATGTGATGATTTCTGACCTGTTGCAGAGTACTACCAATTCTAAAATTTTGATTACTTTGTAAAAAAAAATTTGAGATTCTTGAAATCCAAATTTACAATATAATATTTTAGACTTAGTATTTAAGTTAAAAAATGACATCAGGACATGTATATTCTTAATGTACATTTTAATTTTTCTGATTAAGTTTTTATTTTGATGGGCAGAGTCCCAGGAAAAAAGTTTTATATTTTTTAAAAGCACTTATTTTTATGCTACATAATAGAGTCAAAATTATAGTCAGATTTCAGTAGGAAAAAATTGTTTTAATTTATCTTGTTTTATCTAATTAGTAGGTATATTAAGAAATGAGGTGAATAAATTACAAGGTTTATAGTATATCCTTTATACACTTTAATCCTAATTTTAATTCATTGTAAGTATCAAATGTAGGGTGATTAATATTTGTATCACTTGCTAAGTAAAACATTACAGGCAGCATTATTGAATTTATAGTAAAGCAGCATAGTTGATGAATTTAGTGTTTGTTAGTAGTCTTGTAAGTCTTCTGACTAGTCAGATTATTAGGGATGTAAACCTCTTGTCCATCTATTCACATTCTCTTCATGCAGGTTTTCAAGGTCATTACTTTGGAAATATTCCTCCATTTTAGTATATTTCATGATCCGGTATGCTGTATAGTCTGGCTGCAACCACTGTGCAGATTTTACTGCTTAAAATAGTGTATCTGTTCGTCAGAGATTCTGCTGATAGAGCTTCTTAAGAGCCTTAGTCAAAATACTTTCAGGAAGCTTGTGGGTACAGTCCAGTAAACAGCGTTCTACTGTGAAAAGGATTTCTGAGTCTTTAGTACAAGAAGTGGGCAGACTTGTGTTTTTAGTTCCATCTTGACTATGCAGCACTTTAAGTAAGGTTAACCAAGGCACCAAGTGTACTTTTACAGGGTCACTGTTGAATCCTCTTGGTGGCTTTGATTCATACCAAAAGCAACTTACCTGTGTTTTGTCACCTCATTTATTTTATTTTTTCCTCTAGTTACATGCCATTTCTTACAGAGGAGCAGGAATTTTGTAGCATTTTGCATTTGGGATTAGATTTCTGACAATTTCTTTAATGTTCTTTATTAGACAGAAATTTGCATTAGATGGATTCTTGATTAAAAAAATTCATAATATTGTTTATTTGAATGTTCTTATATAGCTTTATAGGTATGTTATCTTGAAAACATACTAGGAGACTTCATATGTTTATGCCTGCAAAAGTTAAAATGAGTATTGATTTGTATCGTATCTTTTATGTGATTTTTGTTCCTCAAATAGGGAATCCACATTTTATTTTTAGTTTTATGTGTTAATAAGCCTACAATTCAAATGCAGAAGTTAGAAAATATATTTCTAGATATATGAAACAATATGAAATTATTTGTTGAAGCTATAATGATAGTAATTTTTTTCTAGCATTCTATATTAGTGGATTATTAGTAGTGCATAGCTGTTTTTATTTATGAGTCACTAAAATTTATGTATTTAAAAAAAACAAGCAAATAACAATAGCAAGAGTGTTTATTGGGAAAGGTATGGATTTAAAAAGTACCCTTAACACATGAATATGAACTTCTTAGATGGGAGCCAATTTTGATTATAGTCAGAATTTGGAAACACATAATGAATATCATGTTCTGAAAGTTATAGTTGGAGTGTTCACAATACCTAATTCAGGTAGGATCTAAATATCAGAACTTAAAGAAAGAAAAGGAAAGAAAAAAGTTGTCTTGATGCGAGATGAAGTGATAGGGATTATTGGCCTTGAAGAAATGGGAATAAATACCTTTTAATAATTATATTAAATTGTTGCCTGAAATCTTACTCTGTGAAAGTTAGTATTGTTAAGCACTGTCTTTTGAAATAGGCAAATGACTGCAAAGAGTTGTGCAAGTAAAATGAATAGACCACTGCCCATCCAGGAGGGGCATCTGAAACTATTTTAAATACTCCTAGTAATGGCTAGCCCTTTCTTACCTGCTTAATTTCAGATAGCATTATAGGAGAATGATTTTAGCTTTGAATCTCAAAAAGTTTAGGTTTTTAAGAAATTGGGTTTGTACAAGATGTTGGACAAATCTTAGTCTGCGACATTTTGGTTTTTGTATTCACAGAGCTTTAAGAATGTTTTGGTCATTACTCTGTGAGTGTTGAAAGTGTGTGTCTGTGGGAATGATGATGGGTGATAAACTTCAGTAACTCTCATTAATGCTAATGGAAGTTCCTCATGGAAATCCTCTGCATGGTATATGGAACAGACCTATGTTTAAATAATGGAGAGATTGTAATACAAACCCACAAAAATTTAGAGTTAAGGATAAAACTGTGCTCGTTAATCCAGTGTCTTATATTTTTTTCAGTTGTGTAGTTAAATGATGTGACTAACATTCTCTGATTTTTCTGTTTTACATTGATATATAAATTTATGTCTTTATAATTGTTTTTTGTTTTTGAAGTGAGATCATTTATTCAGTTTGTAAGTTTTTATTTTGAGTTTTTTGATTTGCAAATCGTTCAGAAACTGCTAATTGAGACTTTGGAGCCAACTACATAATTTTATGAGAAAGTTTGAAATGTTAAACTCAAAAGCATATCAGACATGCTCCTTGCCTTTTGTAGCTAATTCATTAGTTGCATTGATAAGAGAGAATAGCTTATCTCAAATTTTTATAACAACCAAATATCTTGCAAAATGCACAAAAGAATTTTAAAGATTTCCTTTTAGTGTTTTAGAATGCTTTTATAGTGCTTGTATGGGGAAGAAGATTATTAATAGTTACATTATTTTATGAAGGCTTGGAAGCACATATAATTTGTTTCAAAGGAAATGCTTTGAACAGGTATGAATGCATCACAATATTTAGTGATATACTCGGTATGTCTCCTTCATTATTTCTGAACAGGGCTGTCAAAGGTATTTCTATTTTATGCTTTACGTTTGAAAACATGTACTTTTAAAATTTTGTTTGCCATCATATATAATAGCTGACATTCAAATTAAAAAAAGATTTATTCATTTGAGTTGAAATTATGAGTGCATTTTTGTAGTCTGCTATTATTCTGTAAGTTTTAGAACCCATGGAGTTTAGAACCTATATCAAAATTCATATGTACAGTTGAGTGGGTGAATATATAAAGCTTCAATTTTTATTTTTAAAGTGTGTTTCTGACTCCATGCACATGAGCTTTATTGTTGTAGTTTCTAAGAGAAAAAATTTAAGGTACTAAGTTTATAAGTTAAAGCTTACTTTATTTTCTTTTATTTTGAAGGTAATTATAAGTGTGGTTCCATGGAAGTGAAAGGATCAATGTAGATTCCCTACTATGGTTTCTTTTATATTCATTTATAATATGGTTCATTTATATATGGTTCATTTATATATGGTTTCATTCATTTATATATGGTTTCTTTTATATTCTTTTATATTCAACATTATATTCACAATTCCAAACATCTGATCATATGAGCCTGCAGAATAAAGGCAAATTTGGTTCAGAGTTTATCATTGTGACTTAGTGTTCTGTGAAACTGTGTTCAGTTGTTATATTGTTACTTAACTTTTTTTTTGTATTGTTATTTTTATATTCTAGGAAACCTGAATGTTACTCTTCAAGTTTGGGATATAGGAGGGCAGACAATAGGAGGCAAAATGTTGGATAAATATATCTATGGAGCACAGGTATGACGTGAATTCTATGATTATTCCACTAATGAAAATACTCCCCTTAATAAGCGCACATGCTGATGTACACACATATACACATTCTTTCTTACTGGATTTTTTCTTATATGTAGAAAGACTAATTTTATATTTGTGATAATCGTTTGGTTTGATTCTCCTCAAATTATGTTTGGAATGATTTGGGTGATGAAACTGGTGACACTGATTGGTGTAAATTGAAAAACTTTTAACAACGTTCATATGCTACTTGTATTACTAGATATTGTTAGCAATCGAATAAATGCAGTGATAAATGATATTTTGATATTTATTAGCTGATTTTTTTGTAGTGACTACTTGCATATAAACTGAATGAAAAGAGAAAATTTAATTTCATTTTAAGTTGCAAGGATGAAAAGCATATCTATATGTCTATATTTTTGTGCTATGAATTCTACTAAATATCATTTTTCAGATTTAACAGATATATCAATATTTTATATCAAACAACTAAGTATGACTAATTATATATGAAGCACTTATAATAATTTAATATGATAATGATGTATTTTCAGAAGAAAATCTATGTAGAACAAGAAAAATCACTTGAATAATTACATAAAAATTCTTTGGCAACATGATGTTATATAGACATAATATTTGAGTTTTTATACAAAAGTATTATACACATAGAAAGTATACATAGTTGTAATATACTTTAAAATGTTAATTATTTCTCTCTGAACATGTTCAGTGAAGAATAATTGTCTTTTTAATGCTTTGGCAGGGTGCTTTGGACTTAATGACAAAGACTTTAGAAATATGGTAATGCAATTGAATGTAATCATCTGATGATGTAGCAGGGGTCCTCAAACTTTTTAAATAGGGGGCCAGTTCACTGTCCCTCAGACTGTTGGAGGGCCGTTGGAGAGTGCGGCGAACATTGTACACATGTGCACTGTGGTCACAGGAAGAGTCAGCGGCTAAGCAGGATAGGCAGTGGAGGCAAAAACACCCAGCTGGCAGGATAAATTTCCTTGGCAGACTGCATGTGGCCTGCAGGCCGTAGTTTGAGGATGCCTGATGTAGAGTATATGGTATATAGCTGAATATGGAGTATATGGTGCTTATGAGGCTCTGTGTATAATACTCTGTGATATGCTATTTCTTTATTTTTCTTTTTCTTCTGCTTTTAATTAGTGTGTATCTTCACATCATCATGAGACATTATAAGGATAATACTTCAAAATTTTCATTTAGGTCCTTATTGGACTTTGATATTTTCAGTGGCAGAAGCATAACTTGGTGATGTGGAGTTATGTTGCTTGTAAGTAATGAATCTGTAGGAAAAAGATAATGTTAAGCACTTTGCTGTACAAAGTTTGGTTCTTGTCAAATACCACTACCTTAATTTTAGATGGAAACTAGATTCTGACTTATTTTGTAAAATATGCAGAGAAGGATAAATGATGCTAATATGGTTCTGAATCATGTATAAAGGCCCTAGAGTTTTGTTTTTTGAATTTTTGATATATAGATTTGGTTCTTACAACTCTTTCTTCTTTGTCTTCTCTTTTACATTAATGTCTCCTACAAAATCTTTCTGTTCATGTTTAACATTTTCATCTGTGATCAAATGACTTGATGTTTTGTGCATGTCATTTTTCTCTTAAAAAGTACATTTCAGATTTTCGTGTCTGGCTTTTTTGTTGTTTCATTTTTTCTGTTTTAAACTGATTAGGTTTAAAGTGGTTACTAATCTGAATAAAACTACAGTCCTTGTTTCACTCACATGGTTGAAAAAATGGGATTTGAAAATAACACTCTTTTCTCTTTGCTTCATAAAATCTATCTTCAAGGCCATATATAGGATTTTAAAAAGATGAAAAATTAGATTGGCCTAGCTTCTAATGATGTTTGACTCTTGGTGTCAAATATAATAGCCTTTTATGACTTATAAGTATAGCTAGAGTTAGTGGAGAACAGGAGGACTTTATGCATCTCAGGGTAAATAATAATAAAAAATTCAATTAATGTATATTTCTTCACTTAAAAATTAGGGGAATATAATGCACCTTAATTAGATTCTGTTAATTCCACCTTATTACAAATCATTTAAAAGTTTTATTATTAAATTCAAATTATTTAAAATGTCTTATTAAAATGTCTAATATAAAAATTAATATTGATGCAAAAATCACATCATAAAATTAATCATTCCAAAATGGCATTTAGTATATTCACAGTATTGTGTAACCATCTCCTTAAATCAGTTTTTGGCAGTGTATATTTTATGTTATTACATAGCTGCCTATATTCAACAGATATTAATGGAAAAATTTGTAGAAATCTGAAGGATTTTCATCTTTTCCAAGAGTATGTAAGTTTAGTAACATGTCTCTATTCTCTTCTAAGTTTCTTTATTTCTTAGGGGAAAGTAAATGTTACAGTCCTTCTTAGAACATGTTATATAAGGTTTCTTGAAGGTACATGTTGACTTTTTTCTCTTTTGCTGGTACTTTGTTTTGTTTACACTTATGCGATTTCTGTGACTGTTACAAACATATACTCTGTTTTTATTAAACAATAGTGTAGTACAGTATTTCTGAGAAATTCATGAACATTTTCATGAAATTATCCCAGATAACTGGGAATTCTGAGATGATGAAATGAATTGTCATTAATTTATGCTAATATAGTAACTTTTTTCTGCTTTCCAGGATTCCAAATTAAATGTTATATAAAGTACGTGAAGTACATTAGCAGTAGTCTGTTTTGTTAAAATGTATTTAAATTATATATCCAGGGCACAGAAACTCTGACTCATTATTTACTACCATAAATTAGGGAAAATGTTACTTTTCAAAAATAATACTTTCAAAACATTCTAATAGTATTTTAATATACTTAATAACTTTATATTTTACAGTCATATAATTATTCTTCAAAGGAGATCTATATTGCTTCTAGAATTGCAGATGCTTTGTTTATATTGCCTATCCCATGAATACTTTGTTTTTTGGTACCCATGCTACAGGACAGAAATATTTCACAAGTAACATTTAGACAAGCTGTTTTGAGGATATTCGTTTAATGTGTTATTTAGGATTTTGTTTTAGGATCTCTAACTTATATATTACATATAGAAAGAATTATATGGATCTATGCTATTAAACTAAGGAATCCACTTTTTTAAAGCATTTATTAACATCCAGAAAGAAGCTTATTTGTAGGCTACAAATTAACTTGGATCCAAATAAAACTGATTATTTTATCCTCTTTACTCCCTCCTCACCCTTGGTTAGCATTAAACTTTAGCAATAGTCTATTGAAAGTGTTGGGTGAAACCAAATTGAATTGACACCCAAAAAAGAATTAGGGGGGTATTTTGACAAGAACTAGTTGTAAGAATTGAAATATATCCCAGTTAAATTCCCAGATTTAAATTAACTTAAAAATTTCTAGGAGTCTTTAGAAAGATGTTATAGGTTATTTTTCATAGTGGTTAGGAGCAAACACACAGTACATAGTGTTTAGTGCCCTGTAACCTTTGGCTAACAGAGGCTAATAACAAACCTCAGAAAAGGACTGGATGTTTCATTTTTTGTAGCTCTTTCTGCTCTGGAATCTAAGTAGTTTGCAAACACTGCTCCACTGAGCATAGACTCAATGAAGTGTAGTATTTGTGAGGTAGAACACAACTACTATTGTGTGCCAGTTTCCCACATAGATGAGCCTGCCTATTAATTATCAGCAAAAGGGTTTGGTGCTTATAGGACGACTGGGGAGAGAACACATGTCAAAACGGGACTTCTTGAGATCCATTGTTTTACTGTGAACATTTGGTGTATATTTGCCAACATATAACTGATTATGTTTATAAGCCTCTTTTGCATTGGTGTTTCTTACAGGTTGTACTTTTATACAGCAAGGTATATATTTTATGGCTATTATATAATATATATGATTCAATTCATTTCTGCTTATAACTATAAGCTAGATTATTTATTTTGTAGATTAGGGGAAAAAATAACCCACATTTTGGGAATAGAGGAACTTTTCATTTTTGAGAAAGATAAATAAATAGCGTATGTACTGTGTTTAGTGCCTGTTAAGGTTATAGAACTAAGTCTTTGCAGTACCTTACAAGACTATTAAATGTTGCCACCAGTATTGATTCCTTAAAAAACTTCTGCCAGTTATTACTTTGAAAATGACATCCATTTGATTTACTGACTCATCATTCTTATTACATATGGTGATAAGCGAAGGAGATGAAAAGAAAGTACTGCATAAACTAACCTTACATAATATTTACTAACAGTATTGAAGTTTACAAAGAGAAAGGGTGGTAGTATCTTCTTGGAATTGAAAGTGGCAGCGGGGCAGGGGGAAGTGCAGTTAAAGCATAAAAAATGGAGGAGATTGAAGATTTTTAAAACTTGAAATCTAGTTTCCAAAGGTCATGTAAAGGTTTGGGGAGAGAAGCAGTTGAAGGATAGATTGGGAAGAGGAAGCACAGGTGGTGTGAGGACGAAGACATAGGAGAAAAAGATAAACAGCAGATAGATGGGTGATAACAGAAGGTATCTGGAACATGGGACATGGTGATAGGTTTAGATGACCATAAGTTTGCCAAGAAAATTAGATCCAGTGGTCCCCAAGTAGATTGTTCACAGACTTCAGTTGAGGCCAAGGTATGGTTTTTCTGAGAGAGTTGTACTTTCTTGTAGCTGGGAATATTCTGATAGTTTTCTGGAGGGAGTCAGAAGAGTTCTGGATTGATTGATGTGGTGAGAGATGTAGTAGGGATTTGAGGGTCCTTGTATTATAGGTTTCCAAAGAGGTAAGTACTTAGAAGTCTGGCCTTTTTGTGCTGAGACTGGTGAGTACAGGCCCTAGAAGCCAATAGTTTTGGTAATATGTGTCTTCCAAAAATTGGTTCCTTTTATTTATATTATCAAATTTGTGGCCATAGAATTGTTCATATTACTGTCCTTTTAATGTTTATGGTATCAGTAATGATGACCATTCATTTCACTGGTAATATGTGTCTTCCCCCACCCCCAGCCTTTTTCTTCCATTAGCTTGGCTAGAAGTTTGTCTGTTTTATTGATCTTTTTAAAGAACCAGCTTTTGGTTTTATTAATTTTCTTTATTGTTTTCATCTTTTCAATTTCAATGACTTCTGCTCTAATTTTTATTATTATTTTCTTCTGCTTGCTTTAGGCTGAAATTGCTCTTCTTTTTTTAGTGGAAGCTTAGATTAATGATCTTTCTTCTTTTCTATTATATGCATTCAATGCTAAACATTTTCCGATAATCCCTGCTTTTGCTGCATCCTACAAGTTTTGGTAGTTTGTATTTTTATCAGTTCAAAATATGTAAAAATTAATCTTGAGACTTCTTTGATTCATGTGTTATTTAGAAATATATTCTTTAATCTCCAAATGTTTTGAGTTCTTTGAGCTATTTTTCTGTTATTGATTTCTAGTTTAATTCCACTGTAGTTTGAGAACATACTTTGCACAATATTTAGTCTTATACATTTGTTAAGAGGTATGTTTTATAGCCCAGAATGTAGTTTATCTTGGTGAATGTTCCATGAAAGCTTGAAAAGAGTCAATATTCTGATGTGGTTGGATTGAATATTCTGTAAATGTCAATAAGATGAAGTTGTGTGTTAGTGCTATTTAGGTCAACTATCTCCTTACTGATTTTCTGTTTGCATAATGTGTCAATTAATGATAAAGGGTGTATATCCAGCTGTAATAGTGGATCTGTGGATTTGGAATCCCTTGAACTTGTCAGTTTTGACCTCATGTAACTTGATGGTCTGTTGTTATGTGCATATACATAGAGGATTATTATATCTTCTTGGACAAGTGACCTCTTTATTGTTATGCCAATCTTTATACTTGATCATTTTCCTTATTCTGAAGTCTGCTTTGTCTGAAATTAATATGGCTACTCCAGCTTTCTTTTCATTAATGTTCTCATGGTATTTTTTTTATCCCTTTACTTACAACCTGTCTGTTTTTTCATGTTTAAAGTGAGTTTTCTGTAGGCAACATATGGTTGAGACTTGTTTTTCTCAACTATTCTGATGATCTCTGTCTTTTAATTGGTGCATTTAGACCATTCACATTCAAAGTAGTTATTGGTTAACATCTATCACGTTTGTTTTCTGTTTTTTTGCATGTGTTCATTTCTTATCCCCCCTCTTTTTCTGCCTTCTCTGGTTTTATTTGAGTATTTTATCGCCTCTCAACATAGCAATTATCCTTCTTTCTATTTGTTTTTAGTGGTTATCCTGGAGTTTGCAATGTGCATTTTTAACTAATCTAAGTCCACCTTTGAATAACCCTATGTTGCTTTACATATAGTGGAGATAGCTCAGAATATTCTTTTTCTTTTTTTTTTTTTGTTTGTTTGTTTTTTTTTTTTTTTTTTTTGAGACAGAGTCTCACTTTATTGCCCAGGCTAGAGTGAGTGCCATGGCGTCAGCCTAGCTCACAGCAACCTCAAACTCCTGGGCTCAAGCAATCCTGCTGCCTCAGCCTCCCAAGTAGCTGGGACTACAGGCATGTGCCACCATGCCCGGCTAATTTTTTTGTTTCTATATATATTAGTTGGCCAATTAATTTCTTTCTATTTATAGTAGAGATGGGGTCTCGCTGTTGCTCAGGCTGGTCTCGAACTCCTGAGCTCAAAGGATCCGCCCACCTCGGCCTCCCAGAGAGCTAGGATTACAGGCTTGAGCCACC
>VSMD01131431.1:0-37366 GCA_008750895.1 Mirza zaza | reverse complement strand
TTGGAGACAGAGTCTCACTTTATTGCCCAGGCTAGAGTGAGTGCCTTGGCGTCAGCCTAGCTCACAGCAACCTCAAACTCCTGGGCTCAAGCAATCCTGCTGCCTCAGCCTCCCAAGTAGCTGGGACTACAGGCATGTGCCACCATGCCCGGCTAATTTTTTTTTTTTTTTTCTATATATATTAGTTGGCCCATTAATTTCTTTCTATTTATAGTAGAGATGGGGTCTCGCTCTTGCTCAGGCTGGTCTCGAACTCCTGAGCTCAAACGATCCGCCCACCTCGGCCTCCTTTTCTTTTTTTTAAAATAGCTTTTCTTTTTTTTTTAAATAGCATTACCTATATATGAAATGGCAACATATTTTGAAATGGCAGATGGTGAAAATGGCTTTAGTCAATTATGAGGAAAATTAAGAATAAAGTTGTACCCACAAAAGAGGTACCAATATTGCATGATTCTGGCATGAAGGTACTTTTTCCCCAAGGGTGATACATATGTAACAAATTATGGCAACATTTTTACAAGAATAGTTATCTCACCTGCATATGAAATGCTAAGAAGCTTGCTTCTTTCAAGAGGGGGAGCCCAAGAAGACCACATGGCATGCATGGCTGGATATGTAACACCCTGAAGGGGAGAAAATGATATTTCTGATGAAATATAAGGTAGTTTTGTGAATGTTTTATTTATTTATTTGTTTTGGAGATGGAGTTTTGCTCGTCACCCCAGCCAGAGTGCAGTAGCATCATCATAGCTCATTGCAACCTCTAATTCTTAGGCTCAAGCCATCCTCCCATCCCTGCCTCCCGAGTAGCTGGGACTACAGGTGTGTACCACCACACCTAGCTAATTTTTCTATTTTTTGTAGAGACAGGATCTCCCTCTTGCTTAGGCTGGTCTCAAACTCCTGAGCTCAAATGATCCTCCAGCCTCGACCTCCCAGAGTGCTAGCATTACAGGCATGAGCCACCTTGCCCTGCCTTTGTTAATGATTTAAAGCAAGTCAAGCATTTTGTTGCAAAAGCATTTTCTGGATAAGAATCAAACCAGAATCAGGCTCCATTAAATGAGAAGTCTTTACAGTGTTGAGTAAAAATACCTATCATGAAATACTTTCAAAATTTGAACACAGATTCATGAATTTGGAAAATAGTTTGAGGACTGCAAGGTAAGGGTTACAATAAATCTAATAGAATGTATTGAGTGATGACACATCACAAGGTTAATTTTACTCATTCACTTTATTAATGGCCTGAATGAAAAGTGAATGATACTAATTTATAATTTTTAAAAATACTGAGCTAATACTTTGGGATACTGGAAGAAAAAAATTCAAGTTGCAATGGTGATATAGCACCTCTTGTATATTCCTGGATAGAGCTGGAACCCATTCTACTAAGTGAAGTATCTCAAGAATGGAAAACCAAGTACCACATGTACTCACCAGCAAATTGGTATTAACGGATCAACACCTAAGTGGACATATAGGAGTAACATTTATCGGGTGTCGGGAGGGTGGGAGGGGGGAGGAGGGGATGGGTATATACAACCACAACGAGTAAGATATGCAACGTTTGGGGGACAGACACCCTTGAAGCTCTCACTCAAGGGGGGAGGGGGACATGGGCAATATATGTAACCTTAACACTTGTACCCCCATAATACGCTAAAATAAAAAATAAAAAAAAGGAAAAAAAATTCAAGTTGCCCTTAATCAACAGAAAAATTGGTCCTGTAATAAAAGGATGAATTCAATTAGACTATTTATAGACTTTTTTCTTGTAGGAGGGAGGCCCCCTGAGTGATAATTAGCCTAGTAAATGCCAATTACTGATATGGAGAGGCAATGAAATGGGGAGGCAGGGAGGTTCGCAGAGACTTGGTAGATGAGGAGATACTGCAGGAGAGAAGGGAATAGGTTTTTGTAGATTCAAAGCATGAGATTAATAGCTCCTTGGCCACTAACTGTGTAACCTCAGAAAGATTAATTAACCTCCTTGAACTTCAGTTTCTTCATCTGTAAAACGGAGATAGTACTTACTATCTTGCACAATTGTTGTAAAGACAAATGGTAGTTAGTGCTATTATTAATGGAATGAATGCTTTAATACTTTGTACTTTTTGCTGATTCTTTCAAAAGAAAAAGGAAGGAAGGAAGGAAGAAACATAAATGGAAGGCAAAGATGATTTAGGCCACATCCATATCATGAAGCATCCACAAGATGAGTCGTTATTGAATAAAACTTAGGCTGTTTGGAAATGCCCACAGAGATTATGTTGTTGAAAACCTTGTTATAAACCCTAGGGACAATGTAGGTATATTCATGGTGAATCAGACAGTAGAAATGAAAGATGTTGACCTAAGTTTATGGATGAAGCAATATACATGTGATGCATATTGGAAGAATGAAGAAAGATGAAAGAAGCTAAGGACAAACCCAACTTAAATTCTACTTAGAGGCCGGGCATGGTGGCCCATGCCTGTAATGCTAGCACTCTGGGAGGGCAAGGCGGCCCAAGGTCAGGCGTTTGAAACCAGCCTGAGCAAGAGCGAGACCCTGTCTCTACTATAAATAGAAAGAAATTAATTGGCCAACTAAAAATGTATAGAAAAAATTAGCCGGGCATGGTGGCGCATGCCTGTAGTCCCAGCTACTCAGGAGGCTGAGGCAGCAGGATTGCTTGAGCCCAGGAGTTTGAGGTTGCTGTGAGCTATGCTGACGCCATGGCACTCTAGCTCGGGTAACAGAGTGAGACTCTGTCTCAAAAAAAAAATCTGCTTAGAAATAAAATGGTCACCTGAGATAACAGCAGTAATACAAGCAATATGCTACAATATCAAATTAGTGGCATAAAAAGACAGGAAGTTACAATGTAACAATGTATTCAGCAAGGAGGTTCAATAACTGGATCAGAGAAAATATACTACAAATGAATATATTTTACTTAAGTAAGGAGAAGAGGAACTTCAAAATAGAGGAGTAATTTTTATTTTGTAAAGTGAGAAAGAGTTTATTTAATAAATATTGATAAGGATAAAATACAAACATTTAGGTGAATGATAAAACTTTAAATTTAAATATTAATAGTACTTGACAATTTCCAAAGTATCCTAGCAATCTTTACCCCATATGTATCTATTTTGTTACTGAGGACAGGGCAGATATTTTAGTCCTAATTTACAAAATGATGGAACTGATGTCTAGAGGTTAGAACTTACCTAAAGTTTCATGTTAGATACAATAGAGCTATTATCCAAACTCTGATTTTCTGACTCCAATCTTCTAGTATTCTTTCCCACACAGCATGATGCAAGAGAGCTCTACACCAAACCCAGAGACCACCATCTTGCTTGAATTAAAGAAATGCAAGAGAGCAAGTAAACCTATGGCTGGGTTTTACAGGCAAAACTTCAAAGTTAGGCTGGGTGCGGTGGCTCACGCCTGTAATCCTAGCACTCTGGGAGGCCGAGACAGGCAGATCACAGGCAGATCGTTTGAGCCCAGGAATCCAAGACCAGCCTGAGCAAGAGCGAGACTCTGTCTCTACTAAAAAATAGAAAGAAATTAGCTGGACAACTAAAATATATAGAAAAAATTAGCCGGGCATGGTGGTGCATGCCTGTAGTCCCAGCTACTCGGGAGGCCAAGGTAGTAGGACTGCTTGAGCCCAGGATTTTGAGGTTGCTGTGAGCTGTGGCACTCTAGCCTGAGCAATAAAGTGAGACTCTTGTCTCAAAAAAAAAAAAAAAAAAAAAAAGTTTGAAGTTACAAAGGAAAAGTGATCATTATGTAAAGATGGAGGCACACATGATGAAATATAAAACAGAAGTGGAAAGAAAAGTAGGAATTAAAATTTTAAAGAATGATAAAAATGTTAAGAGGAGGAAAAAACAGGCAAAATTTAATAAAAACAATTCTAAAAATAGCAGAAGGGCCAGAATAATCACAGAACTCAGTTATATAAAATCATAAATTATTTGTCTTTACATTAGAGGATCAGAGAAAAGAAAAGAGCAAATGATAAAAAGAGTTTCCATGGATAACAACAACTTTAAAAGTAAAACAAAGGACTTCAACAGTCTATTGTGCAAAATGTTTTAGATCTGAGAATCAACGATAGAGCAGAGATAAACTGCGGCAAAAGCTCAAGAGGTAAGGATGGCCTATCTTAACCGTTTAATAGTGGTTTATTTTCTTCTTTCCTAAAGCAGGAGGCTATGAAGTCTCCCCTTTCCAGGGGAGACTCTCTAGATTTTGAGTAAAGCTTTCTCTAGAAAATCTATAGATTTTGAGTAAAGCTTTCCAATCAAGACCTCATTGACCACATACAAAATCTGTTCAGGTTATTTTCTAGTTTGTTCTTTCTCTAATTAAAAAATAAATTCCTGTTATTATCCAATGTTAATTTTTGGTTTACAGTCATACCAAGGAATGATATCTTTAAGAATAGAAATCGATATAGAGTAAGAAGTAAAAGAGAAAAAATAAATTACCTCTCCTAGTCCTTCTAGTGCTCTGAGTGCAATGAGAGGTCCAACTCCTAAATCTGCAGCAATGGGGGTGAACAGGGTCAAGACGGCAGTGCCAAGGATCCCAAATCCTAGCAGCAGTTTCCCCCCTATTCTGCTGGCAATATATCCTCCAGGAATTTGTGTGATGATGTAGCCATAAAAAAAAGAACCGAGAATCCATCCTTGAGTTTCTGCATCCCATGGATACTTTTTACCCTACGAAAAGTAGGAGAGAAAAAAAAAACACACACACACATACAACAACAATCCTTTAAGACCTTGACTAAATAGCTTTTTTCTCTTAATGGCACATGAGTACATATAAAAGAACCACTATTTTGGACTGAAGAACATGCATAACTTTCTAGTAGGTGGGTAAGTCATCACGATATAGACACATGCAGTTTCTAGAAGTGAAAGGAAAAGAATCAGAAGTCATAAACTTCAAGAAGGTTTGCTATTTTATGAAACTAGAGACCATAGGATGAGCTTAGAGACTGTGTAATAACCACAACCAAGAAGGCTCATAAAAGAGACACAGGCTTAATTCAGAAAGTTATTAAACAGAATACTGTAGTAGTTGAGCTAGAATTTGGAGCCAGGCCTGGGTTTAAGTCTAGTTCTCTTACACACTGGATATGTGATCTCAGAGGATTAAATGAAAAAATGCACATAAAATAAGGCCTGATACACAGTGTTCAGTTAATGTTGGCAATTAACATGTATAAATACAGATAATTAATACCTCCCCATTTCAGACCAAGCACTTAAACAAACATACGGAACAACACAAAAGAGCAAGAATTCAAACCAAGCCATAAAGTTCATGTAAGTAGGACTTGTCTTTTAATTAGTAGCAGCACACAGTAAGGTACTAATGAAGATTTAGTGACTGATCTGAGTATCTGACATTTTTAGTGCATGTAGCTGTATAACCAAGCCAACATGTCAAGAACCATTCCAAGATTTCTTTTTACTGTGGACATAAGGCAGATGAATATAAGTAGCTAGGTCAACAAAGGAAAAGATACAAAGCAAGTTCCTAGTCCTAATTATCCTTGTTTAGGGTACCAATTTGTAGGTCATCTGTAGAATTCTAGGACTTTGTGTTTGGTCCAGCAGTACTTCCCCTGAAGGTTGGAGTAAGGAACATGGGGGGTGTGTATACAAATGTGTTATTCAGTGACATTATTAAAGTCCAATATAAAGATTTTTTTTTTTCTCTTCCACCATTTCTACCAATGTCTTAGAATATAAAGATTTTTGATAAATCATTATTTAGCTTGGGGAGAAACCCTCTTCCCTGCTTGAAAGTTCCTGTTTGTAAATGGCAGAAAATATTCGCCCAAGTATGATCTAGTGCCTTCATGAGCACTGAAAATGGATGAAAATATACTCACAAAAAGAATACGAACCTTTTCTCCCTCTACTGTTTCCTTGTGTGATAAGCAAAGTAAAATATTTAAAGGGCATAAAACTTAATTCTAAAGAGATGATGAACGGACATTTATCACAATTCCACTATAACATGAGGCAGGCAAAATGACTTAAGTAGCTTAGGTCAGACATGTATAAATTTGGAAAAGAATGTCCTAAGAAATTAGCCACATTTTATTTTTCATCCTGCAGCTGAGATTATATAAACTCTCCTACAACAGTAACCATATAAGTGAAATAGCTATTAAATAATAGTACTATAAAAACTATCTAGAAATATTTGAAACAATCTAGTTTTCTGAGATATAAAATGTGTGTTTTTTAAATTCTCTTCAAGAATGGTATATTTATAGAGGGAACTAAAGAACTACTTTTCAAACAGATCAGGTATAGTGGTAGTAGCTACAGTT
Organism: Mirza zaza; assembly: GCA_008750895.1. Lineage (NCBI taxonomy): Eukaryota > Metazoa > Chordata > Mammalia > Primates > Cheirogaleidae > Mirza > Mirza zaza. The sequence goes on along the minus strand of VSMD01131431.1, from coordinate 31,007 downwards.
ACAAGTTATTGTCAAACCAGTTCCCCGGGAAACAAAAAGAAAATGATTCAGAGTATACGTAAAGAAAGTGTTTGTGGTTTCTGTAGGATGAAGAAAGACCTTTTAATATTTTTCATTGGAATATTTTAGGATTAATTAAGACTGTTTGCTTAAAAAATAACACCTACCGTTTGATTATGAGGAACTTTTATGGGAGCAGAATGCTCTGGACACTCCTTGGAAGTTCTGTTATCTGCTAAAGTTGTATTTGAATCTACCATATCCACTAATGCAACACTCAGATTCACACGTAATGCATAGACAACGAAGAAACCCCAAAACGCCAAAATTGCTAAGTTGTAACGAGCAGAGCAGCACACTGGAGCTGAAATAAAGATTGGGGGAAAGCTTTAATTAAAAGAATAGATTAGATGATATTGTTTAAATGATGGAAAAGATTATTTTTTAGAAGCTTACACGTAAATCAATAATCATATTTTCCTAAGAATATTCTCAGATTAAGCAAATCTAAAAATATTTACCAAAGAGAATTTGTTCCTTGTATCTGTAATTTTGATGCAAATTTAATACATGAGAGCATGAACTGTAAAACAATTCATTAATGGCAGGGGTGGTGGTGGCAAGAGCAATATATGTAACCTTAACAATACTTGTACCTCCATAATATGATGAAATAAAAAAAAGCAACCAAAAAAACCCCAATTCATTAAAACACACAGGTAAAAGTTTCATCAACTTTGCTCAGAAAAATCTCCATGCCAGAGTCAAACTGAACCCCTATTCCCTATCATAAAGATATAGCCTGAGAAAAACAGGTAAGGGGGTTTAATGTTATTAATTCCTGAACAATTATCTAAAACATAGGTCAGTAAGTACTTGAGTACTTACAATGACATAGCATGTGCACTACCGACTGTGAGTCGGTAGTCATCTTGTTGCAAAAAAAAAAAATTTACTGCCAAGAGTAGGGCATGAACCTCTCTTGATCAATTTCTTACCTTGAAGCATATCCTCAGAGGCTGGGTTTGAATCAGAAGCCATGATTAATATTTAAGGCTATCCTAAACTAAATGTATTTAAGACTCCAGAAGCAAACTTGCAGAATCTGTGACAATGGTAGCATCTGTGGCAGTTGCTCAGCAGCTATCATGCTTAGAAGGCCCACAGCAAATAGGGAATAAATGAATGCGCCACAGTGATTGAAAAAAAAAAAAATAAGGAAGGCAGACTAGGTTGGAGGAACCAATGAAAGATGGATCATGTGAGAGGAGGAGTTTGATCTATTTTTTACTCTAACTGTAGGCTTATGCAAGTAATTTCTCTTTTTTCTTTTTTTACTGAGTTGCAGAATTGGAGAGGAATGGGAATCCAGAAAGCTGACTAAGGGTGATCAGCTGCTTAGTGACAAAGAGAAATTGGCTAATCCAGAGTCTGCACATTTTAAATTTGGTAAATACTGAGTGTTTGATAAATACCTGTTTAAAGATATGAACATGTATTTCATTAGGCGATGGCAAATTAAAATTAAATATCTACATATGAACATACATGTGCTTTTATTTGGTAATGACACATTAATATTATACAGATGTGCTTGTTTTTCCCCCTTCTCAGAAATCATGGTATTTTCATTGACCTATCATCAAAGGAGAATACATTTTTCAGAGTACAAAGGTCTTGGTACTAACTCAGATGAACTGAGATTCAGACTGAAACATTAACGAATATGGTACAACTATACTTAGGTGTGTGTATATATATATATATATATATATTTTTTTTTTTTTTTTTTGAGACAGAGTCTGGCTCTGTTGCCAAGGCTAGAGTGCCGTGCCATTAGCCTAGCTCACAGCAACCTCAATCTCCTTGGCTCAAGCGATCCTTCTGCCTCAGTCTCCTGAGCTGCTGGGACTACAGGCACACGCCACCATGCCCGGCTAATTTTTTCTATATATTTCTAGTTGGCCAATTAATTTCTTTCTATTTTTAGTACAGATGGGGTCACGTTCTTGCTCAGGCTGGTTCTGAACTCCTGACCTTGAGCAATCCGCCCGCCTCGGCCTCCCAGAGTGCTAGGATTACAGGTGTGAGCCACCGTGCACGGCCTGAGAGGGAGTCTTGGTCTGTCACCTGGGCTAGAGTGCCGTGGCATCAGCCTGGCACACAGCAACCTCAAACTCCTAGGCTCAAGAGATCCTCCTGCCTTAGCCACCCAAGTAGCTGGGACTGCAAGCACGTACCATCATGCCTGGCTAATTTTTTCTACTTTTAGTAGACATAGGGTCTCACTCTTTCTAAGGCTGGTCTTGAACTCCTGACCTCAAGCGATCCTCCTGCCTCAGCCTCCCAGAGTGCTAGGATTACAGGCATGAGCCACCACACCCAGCCGAATATAATTATTCCATCCTATCCTTATTTCCAGCTACCTTCTTTCACTGTATGTTATTAGTTTTCCCCAAGTGATGCTTAATTTGGACTATGACATAACTTACCATGTGAATAGGATGTGGGGGCTAGAAGCTTGAGAAGTGAAAAAAGCATTAAGTGAAATGATTTCAAATTCCTAGTGATATTATTTGGAAATCTGACCTAGGAGTCAGGCAATTTAAGATTTTGGGGCACGGTCAATAATCAGAATATAAAAAGGCAACACAAATGTCACAAAGTGTATAATAAAACTATGAAGTTTTAAGAAATATTAAAAATAAACAGTAGTAGCTTTATAAAAATAGTTCCTGATTATAAATCAATTCAGTCAGAAAAACTTTATTTCAGATTAGGTATGGAAGTAGAGCAAAATAAGACTATGAATTTGGATAATCTTTGAAATCGATATAACAAAAACATGCTTGGATGATCAAGGTAGAGAATCTTCATTGAGCATCTACCTGAAATCAAGTTCAAAGCAAAATTACGTTTGCATAATGAACAGAGAACCCATCAAAACAAACATTGACTTCTAAAATATGTTGTTTTTTGTTTTTTTGTTTTTTTTTGAGACAAAGTCTCGCTTTGTTGCCCAGACTCCAGTGAGTGCCGTGGCGTCAGCCTAGCTCACAGCAACCTCAAACTCCTGGGCTCAAGCAATCCTGCTGCCTCAGCCTCCCGAGTAGCTAGACTACAGGCATGTGCCATCATGCCCGGCTAATTTTTTCTATATATATTAGTTGGCCAATTAATTTCTATTTATAGTAGAGACGGGGTCTCACTCTTGCTCAGGCTGGTTTCGAACTCCTGACCTCGAGCAATCTGCCTGCCTCGGCCTCCCAGAGTGCTAGGATTACAGGTGTGAGCCACTGTGCCCGGCCTAAAGTATGTTTTAAACTTACGAATGGGGGTCGTTGTAACTGAAAGAACACAGACTCATTTAGAGTGGGACTTGGGAGTAAATTTCAGTTCTGATTTTCACTGGCTGTATGTCTTTGTAGAATTGACTTATAGTTTTCATTTTCAGCTTTCGCGGCTCTAAAATGAGGAGACCGCTGTCTGTCTCACTGGGCTGTGTGGAGGGTAAATTAACTACTGCAGCACACTCAGCAGAACTATATATAGCAGGCACTCAGTAAACATGAGTTCCTCTCCTCTTCACCCTGGAGAAAGTTATACCAGTAAGATAAAGTACGATGACCAAACATGCAACAAGGGACAAAGGGGGCACTTTAATCTGCGTGCAGTCAAGGAAGGCCTCTTGGAGAAGGAATATTTTATATTTATATATTTTTTATTTTTTTAATTCTTAAAATTTAGAATAAAAAAATAATTACTAAAAAAATTTTTTTTGTAAAAAAAAAAAAAAAAAGTAAAAAAATTTTTTCCAGCTGGCGTGGTGGCTCATGCCTGTCATCCTAGCACTCTGGGAGGCCGAGGCGGGTGGATTGCTCTAGGTCAGGAGTTCGAAACTAGCCTAAGCAAGAGCGAGACCCCGTCTCTACTATAAATAGAAATAAATTAATTGGCCAACTAATATATATAGAAAAAATTCGCCGGGCATGGTGGCGCATGCCTGTAGTCCCAGCTACTTGGGAGGCTGAGGCAGGAGGATCGCTTGAGCCCAGGAGTTTGAAGTTGCTGTGAGCTAGGCTGACGCCATGGCACTCTAGCCTGGGCAACAAAGCGAGACTCTGTCTCAACAACAACAACAACAACAACAACAACAGAATCAAAATTTTTTTCCAAATACAAAGCTTTATAAGAGAAGGAATATTTGACTGAGTCTTCAATAATGAGCAGGAAGTCACCAGACAGGACAGAGGAGAAAGAGCAATCTGAGCAAAGGCAGCAGTGTGTACAGAAGTATGAAGATGAGGAAGATAAGACAGGGAGAGCAGGAAATTCTAAATGATCAAAGGTGGCTGGACTATGTATATACCGTAGTAACTCTAAGAACTAACATTACTGAGTAGGACAGTGGGTACTGAAATTTATTTATTCATTCATTCATACATACATACATACGTACATACATACATACAGAGTCTCACTCTGTTGCCCAGGCTAGAGTGCCGTGGCATCAGCCTAGCTCACAGCAACCTCAAACTCCTGGGCTCAAGCGATCCTTTTGCCTCAGCCTCCCAAGTAGCTGGGAGTACAGGCAGGCACCACCATGCTCGGCTAATTTTTTCTATGTATTTTTAGTTGGCCATTTAATTTCTTTCTATTTTTTTTTTTTGAGACAGAGTCTTGCTTTGTTGCCCAGGCTAGAGTGAGTGCCATGGCATCAGCCTAGCTCACAGCAACCTCAAACTCCTGGGCTCAAGCCTCCTCCTGCCTCAGCCTCCCGAGTAGCTGGGACTACAGGCATGCGCCACCATGCCCGGCTAATTTTTTTTTTATATATATATATATATTAGTTGGCCAATTAATTTCTTTCTATTTTTATAGTAGAGACGGGGTCTCGCTCAGGCTGGTTTTGAACTCCTGACCTTGAGCAATCTGCCTGCCTCGGCCTCCCAGAGTGCTAGGATTACAGGCGTGAGCCACCGCGTCCAGCCTCTTTCTATTTTTAGTAAAGACAGGGTCTCACTCTTGCTCAGGCTGGTTTCGAACTCCTGACCTTGAGCGATCCTCCCGCCTTGGCCTCCCAGAGTGCTAGGATTACAGGTGTGAGCCACCTCGCCCGGTCTGGGTACTGAATTTAAAAACATAAAATAATGGCTAATTTTTATTGAGGACTTACTATGTGCTAGGTATCAGTCCAACTGTTTTGCCTGTATTAAGGTTATTTTTTGGATTGAGTTAGTACATGTAAAATACTTAGGATTATGCTTAGTACCTAGTAACTGTGATTTGTTGTTATTATTATTATTGCTTTTTCTAGATATTAGGAAATAAGGTTATTTCTTAAGAATTGAGGTTATTTCTCTCATTTGTGAGAAACTGGGATTTGGGAAAAGTAAGGTATTAATGAGAGTGGGAGCATGAAGTAATATTCAACTAGTCCAACCCTACCTATCAGCAATTAATTCCTGATATATACTTATTTCTAGCTCCCAAATTAATACTCACGTATGTGGTATGTGAAAACACCACATTTCATTAAAATGGACCCAGTTATTTCACTATTAAAACTGATTATTGCAGGCCGGGCGCGGTGGCTCATGCCTGTAATCCTAGCTCTCTGGGAGGCCGAGGTGGGCGGATCGTTTGAGCTCAGGAGTTCGAGACCAGCCTGAGCAAGAGCGAGACCCCATCTCTACTATAAATAGATGAAATTAATTGGCCAACTAATATATATAGAAAAAAAAAAAATTAGCCAGGCATGGTGGCTCATGCCTGTAGTCCCAGCTACTTGGGAGGCTGAGGCAGCAGGATTGCTTGAGCCCAGGAGTTTGAGGTTGCTGTGAGCTAGGCTGACGCCACGGCACTCACTCTAGCCTGGGCAATAAAGTGAGACTCTGTCTCAAAAAAAAAAAAAAAAAAAACAAAACTGATTATTGCAATGTGACCCAAGGCCATTTTCCTTCATTTTGTAATGTAGTCACTCTCTACCAGCACCCCATAGCTCATATTTGACTACCTTCATACACTAAGCATCTTCGTGAAACTCAATGGTTATTAACTGAAATTTAATGTAAATCCTCCACCCCCACAGAAGAGGGAAAAAAAATCAATGAAAACAAAGCAACAGGAATTATAAGCTAGAAAATCACAGGTTCCAAAAGAGTGGGACAATGAAGAATAGGGCCTTCATTTTTCCATACCTAGCTTCTCTGAGGAATGCAAACTCAAAATGGTCTTCTTTGCTGCTGCTGCTAATGAAAATGATAAGAATAGCAACTAACACTATAAGCCAGACTCTATTCTGAGTACTTTCCATTAGCTCATTTAATCTTCACAATAACCCTATAATTAAGTATATTATTTTCTCCGATTTAGACACGAGGAAAGCACAGAGAGGTTAGGTAACATGGTAAAGCTCACACAGCTAGTTAGTGGAGCTGTGACTGACAATTAGTCACTCCTCCAGATCTATGCTCTCACTTCGAACACAAAGAAGTGTCTTAGAAGCCCTAAAACTGATCTGTCCTAACCTGAATGAGCACGTCTTTGGTGCAAGTATATTTTGAAAATCCAATTAATCAAAACTTTCAAAAATTGGGAAGTGTGGTGCATGCAGAATTTTTATGTGTAGGAGCAGAAACTTTGCTCTTCCTCACCTAATTTTCTCACTTCCTCCTACCTAATTAGGCAGAAAAACCTACACACGTCCTGTTGTTCATATGTATAAACCATCCTCTCCCATGAAAGCAAAAGCTTGAGAGGAAAACCACAGTTGGGTTGCTGAGAATTCTATCAAATCATAGTGAACTGAGAAGTATTAATTCTTTTTTTGTACAAATGAAACATTGCTCCAGAGAGAAGTATTAATTCTTAACACTAAAGAACTATATTTTAACTTTAGCTCTCTTAATAAAGAAGCATTGTGCATAATTTAAAACCATGTTCTTTTATTCCAGGTGGGGTGGGAAACTTAAAAATTTCTGAAGGATCAAGTGAAAATGATAAACCATTTTGTAAGTAGAAATTTTGTGACTATGAGACAAATGTGGCAATGCTGTGTGTCAAGGAAGGAGGATAGGACTAAAATCCAGGACAACCCTGAGGCCAGACCTTAATAATACCATTATGTATTAATACAATCTTCCACAACTTAGTTAACCCCCATGGCCCTCAGTGGCCTGCATATAAGTGACACTCCACTAGATGGTAGTCTTCGAGGTCTTTTTACTGCTGTAAAATTTTATGACTATGACATTTTACCAGCCCTTCTCTCCTGAAAAACAAAACTATCTACTTAGGCATAGATAAGGTACAGCTAATTTCATACTGGTTTGTTCCAGAAACAAACATAAAAGGTAAATAAAATGCATCTAAACATATGGAAAGGGAAGTTTTAAGGGTGGCTAAAACCAAAACTTTTAAAAAATAATTCTGATGGAAAGTCTTTTTTTTTTTTTTTAAGCACCTACTCATACCTTCTTAAACATACAAACTAAATACATAAAACATAATTTCATCTTTAAAACATGTATCTAAGGGTCATCTTATGGCCAAGCGCGGTGTCTCACGCCTGTAATCCTAGCACTCTGGGAGGCTGAGGCAAGTGGATCGCTCAAGGTCAGGAGTTCGAAACCAGCATGAGCAAGTGCGAGACCCTGTCTCTACTAAAAATAGAAAAAAATTAATTGGCCAACTAAAAATATATATAGAAAACATTAGCTGGGCATGGTGGCACGTGCCTGTAGTCTCAGCTACTTGGGAGGCTGAGGCAGCAGGACTGCTTGAGCCCAGGAGTCTGAGGTTGCTGTGAGCTAGACTGACACCATGGCACTCTAGCCTGGGCAACAGAGTGAGACTCTGTCTGAAAAAAAAAATAAATAAATAAGGGTCATCTTGTTTCCCTTATTAGACCACACATGGTATATAACTATTACTAAAGCTGGGACAGGGGCATTGCTTAGAGGTAAATGAGGTAACCCCTGGAGCCTTCTATAAAGTTGCTATACTAATCTTTGTTTTTTCCACCTCTTTTCTCCTGTCTTGTCCTGCTCACAACACCTCAGACACATGGCTTAATTTAAAATATTGTTGACTAATGCAATACCCTATACCTGTAGGCTCCTTCTTTGTAAAACCTTTATCATAATTTAATAGCAAAAATAATGTGTTCCTACTATTTCTACCTTACTTGCTCTCCAGTGAGTATGCAAACAGTGAAAATAAGAAAGGAAATTGCTACAACGAAGGCAGCCTCATCAAGCCAGGAAGAACAGGGCTCATACCAAAGATCTATACACTCAACTTATAAACCAGGCAGGGATTGTTTATAGAAGTGAGGCTACAAGCTAATTTTCTCCTTTTTCAATTAACTTGTCCATCCTAATCAAAGATCAAGATGTAGAACTTTTCTGTCACCCGGAAAAGTATACCAGTGCCTCTCTTCAGTCCATTCCCTCCTGCCCACACCTTCCAGGCAATCACTGAACTGCCTTCTGTTACCATATATAGTATTTGTTTTGCTTTTTCTAGAACTTCATAATCATGGAATCATACATTATTATGGTGGCTTCTTTTGTTCAGCATGTTTTTGAGATTTATCCATGTTGTTATATGTATCAGCAGTTTGTTCCTGTTCGTTCCATTGTACAGATATATCACAATTTATCCATTCACCAATGGATGGCTACCTAGGTTGTTTGTTGTTTTACACTATTACGAATAAAGCTGCCATAAACATTGTGTGGTCATATGGTGATGTATGTTTAACTTTAAAAGAAATCGCTCAATAGTTTTCCAAAGTAGATGTACCATTCTACACTGTTACTAGCAATGTAGGAGAGTTCTAGTTATTTCACATCGCTGCATTTGGTATTCACAGCCTTTTTGGTTTTAGCCATTCTAAGGGGTGCAAAATGGCTCGCTGAGGTTTTAATGTGCATCTTTCTGACAATGTTCTTAACATTTGAGTTAAATTTTGATTATGTATACATATTTTCCAGTTGCGACAATATAGTAATTTCTAGGGAACATCTTTATTATGGCATTTGTTATATTATTTTACAGAGAAATATTATAAAATTCTAACTGTAAATGCCACAGAAAAATATTAGTTTATGAAAATAAGTACAACTTCCAGGTAAAGCATCAGCATGGTACAGTATTTGGTGCATTGAGAGTTGACTAAAATAAACTCCCAGCCGCTGCATGGAGCTATAATGTTGCTACCTCTACTGCCACCATCTGGTAGCATTAAAAACAAATAACAAAGATAACACAGAAAACTATTAATGCACTCGGTCAGCAAAAGTCAAATTTCCAATTCAACTCTCATGCACACATCTTTGAAACTGTAGAGTACATCCAAACTAATTTGTTATTTAATTTTCATCGCTTTTTAAAAAGTTATGTTACAAAAATATCAAATAAAATGTTTTAATTTCCCCAAATTCAGGGAAGATGCTTTTCGATTTGTTGCAATACCTTTGGCAAATTGCCTTAGGGCTCTTTAGATATCCTATCTCGAGGATAACTGAACTGGTACCTAACTAAAACTGCGGACTGCTAGACGGGGTAAAAAATGAAATGTCTGCAAAATTTTAGTCTCTTACTGGACCATGTCAAGATGTCCCCTGGGTCACTGTGCAATAACTGCCCTCCGCATACTCACAAATGTTAACCCCAGTCTTTTTTTTGTCTCCCCTCCCCGCCCCAGGAGCGGCCGGATCACGTGCCGACGGATATGCAGTGGCAGAGACCTGGCGGCGACAGGGAAGAAGAGCTAGCAGCTCCGCATGGCCCTTGACCCACTGATTTGCAGATTTCTCCCCCAGTTCGCTCTTACACTGGGGTCCTCCGCCCCGCGCTCTGCCCACTGATTTGAAGGTTCTCTCCCAGTTCCCTCTTTCGCGGGGTCCCCAGCCCAGCACTGCCGAAAACCACCGCGAGCCCGGCCCCGCGGGGCTGCACCTGCCGAGGCCCCGCCCGAGTGAGCCCCCCGCCCGCCCCCGGGGTCCCGGTGGGCTTCTGGGCTCCGAGGCGGGCAGAGCCTGAGTGGGGCCCTGAATGGGCTCCCCCTCCTCGAGTCCCCCGGTGGCTCCGGCCCCACCAGCCCAGGGTGCGGGTGGCCCGGCCACGCTCGCCCCAGGACCGGCGCCCGACCGCAGCCCGTGGACGGCCCGGCCGCTTACCGGCTTCGGCCCGCGGGGCGCCCTGCAGAAGGGGCGTGCTGTCTGTGCCCTCCTCGCCATCGTTCACGGCCGGGGACCTCATGACGCCCACGGGGAGCAGGTGCGCTCGCTGTCCGGCCAAGAAGAGCGCCCGGGCTCCAGTGCCGCAGCCCCTGTGCCAAGCCGGAGGGGCTGGGCGGGCGGGGGCGCAGGCAGGTACCGCCCCCGGCCTGGCACCGCCCCGGCCACGTCGTGTCGCTGCGGCCCCGCCCCCGCCGCCATCTTAGGTGCGGGCAGCCGCGGCCCGGTCGGCGGGACGCGGCGCACTTCCGGGAGCCCCGGCCTGGCGCGCGGGGGCGGCTGGGGTCAGCCCTGCCCGCCGCTGAGCGCCCGCCTGGCGCGCGGTTCTCGGAACTCCGCCCCCTTGTGAGGCGCAGGGGCCGCCCCTCCGGGAGCGAGGCTGAGCTGCAGCCTGGCGGCGAGCGGTGGGGACTGGATCTTGCTCAACTAAGGGGTTGAAAAAGTAGGGAGGTGGATGGTGTGCATTTGACGTCCGGTCGTCAGCATCAAATCGCCACGACTGTTAGCAGCCTTTGTACTGTCTACCCCGTGACGGCACCTTGTCCCTGCAAGAGCTCTTGAGGTGGAAAACAGTAAAGGAGAATATATTTATGTTGTGGCCCATGAAATTGTCGATTTTGTAGGTAAAAGTAATCCAGTATGGGCAGTTTCATATGGTTCCAGCTGTAGAGCCCTCTCAAGTGCATGAGTGTGTTATATCCCCCCTGCAGGTTTAATTCCGAGAGATTGTGCCAGCATTTGCTGACTCTGAGAAAGTGTAACTAGGAAAATTAAGACACTGGGAAACCGGCCTTGGCAGGGCAGAGCTGGAGCCGCCGGCAGGACCGTGGGCATTCAGCAGCTGTCTGTCATGGGTAGCATAGGCCATCTAGGGGAGATAGAAAGTAAGATGTGGGGGTGCTCTCGGGGAGTTCGGGTAGACGGGGAAAACTCACAAGCCGATAATTCAGTAAACCAGGCAAGAGGCTTGGCAAGGTTCACGCAGGAACAAAGGGGAGGGTCCTTTGCCCAGCTAGGAGGGTGAGGATTTCTGAAGGCACCCCTGACCTCCAGGTCAGTAAATACTGGGGAAGTTTTCAAGTTAAAACAACAAAATCAGGCCTTGTTTCTGAGTTACTGAAATTACCATGCAGATTTTAAACTCTCAGAGGGTTGTGGAAAAATGCCACCCAAACTTGATTATGCTCACAATCACCTGGCAGATCCTTTTAAAATGTAGATCCAGATTTGGCAGGTCTGGTGTGATGGTTAATTTCATGTATCTACGTGGAGAGTGCTTTTGGATGACGTTAACACTGAAACCAGTGAGCTTTGAGTAATGCTGGTTTTCCTCCATAATGTGTGTAGGCGTCATTCAATCAAAAGAACAAGACTAGCTCCGTGTTTGGAGTCCTCTGGCCTATATTGTGTGAGCCAAAACCCTATAATCTCTCTCCTCTCTCCCCTCTTCCCTACCTCCCTCTCCCCCCTCCCTTCCACTATCTCTGTCTCTTATCTCCTATTGGTTCTGTTTCTCTGAGAAGCCTAATACATTTGGGATAGGCCTGAGATTCTGTATTGCTAACAAGCACCCAGAAGACTACGGTTGTAGAAGTTATAGGGGAACAACAAGGTTATAGGGATGTCCACGAAAAAGAAGCCAAACTCTGTAAAATGATTTATTTTTGAGACAGAGTCTCCCCTTGTTGCCCAGGCTAGAGTGCCATAGGGTCAGCCTAGCTCACAGGAACTTCAAACTCTTGAGCTCAAGCAATCCTCCTGCCTCAGCACCCCCCTAGAAGCTGGGACTACAGACATGTGTCACCATGCCTGGCTAATTTTTTCTAATTTTAGTTGCCTGGCTAATTTTGTGTCTGTTTTTATTTTTTTCTTTTTAGTAAAAAAATAGAGGTCTGGGGTCTCACTGTTACTCAGGCTAGTCTTGGACTCCAGAGCTGAAGCGATTCTCCTGCCTCCTAGAGTGCTAGGATTACAGTCATGAGCCACCAGGCTGGCCTCTGTAAAATAATTTAAAGAGGTTTATTCTGAGCCAAATTTGAGAACCATGGCCTAGAGCCACGCTCAAGAAGCCTTGAGGAAGTAGACTTGCTGTGGTTGGGTCACAGTTTGGTTTTATACATTTCAGGGAGACAGGAATTACAGGTAAAGACATAAATCAATACATGGAAGGCGTCCATTGATTTGGCCTGAAAAGGTGGGCCATCTCAAAGTGGGGGCATACAGGTTATAGGAGGGTTTAAAGACTCTTTAATTACTAATTGGTTAAAGAAATAAAGCTTTGTCTAAAGGCTTGGAATATTTTAAGTTAATACATTAACTGCCACACTAGAAAATATTTTTTTTCCTTGTGCCCATGGTGTTTTATTATAAAAATAGAATAAAAATGTCAAAAACAAAAGGATCCTTTCTAATTTAATGAAAAATTTTTTATTTTTTATTGTTTTCTGTGCATGACTTATGTGCAACTTGAAAAATAGTTTTCTGGGCTCCCAAGATGTAGAGATGTGTAAGTCACCGGCTTGTGGCAGTTAAAGTGTTAAGATAAAAGTCTGTTAATCGGCGGGCACGGTGGCTCAAGCCTGTAATCCTAGCTCTCTGGGAGGCCGAGGTGGGCGGATTGTTTGAGCTCAGGAGTTCGAGACCAGCCTGAGCAAGAGCGAGACCCCATCTCTACTATAAATAGAAGGAAATTAATTGGCCAACTAATATATATAGAAAAAATTAGCCGGGCATGGTGGCACATGCCTGTAGTCCCAGCTACTTGGGAGCCTGAGGCAGCAGGATTGCTCAAGCCCAGGAGTTTGAGGTTGCTGTGAGCTAGGCTGACGCCACGGCACTCACTCTAGCCTGGGCAACAAAGTGAGACTCTGTCTCAAAAAAAAAAAAAAAAAAGTCTGTTAATCACAGACAAGGCTCTGGACATATACCCTGACTCAAGTGATTTTATTATGTATATTGAGGACCTGAAGGTTTGTCTTGCATAAACTTACACCTGTTAATGAGATACACAGGATAACTACAAGAAGGAAGGGGGGCATGATGAGGCATGGCTGACCTTCTCATGGCTAGCAACTCAGTTTTAGGGTAACCTCTTGCCCAAGACGGGGTCCATTCAGTCTGCTGGTAGTGGGGGGAGCCTTAAGATTTTATTTTAGTTCACAAAGGACTTGGACCAAGAAATAAAGATTCCAACAGACTTTAAAGATTTAAAACCAGAGGACTTTTTAAAAAAACACAGGTTTTTTTTTTTTTGAGACAGAGTCTCACTCTGTTGCTCAAACTAGAGTGCTGTGGCGTTAGCCTAGCTCACAGCAACCTCTAATTCCTGGGCTCAAGCGATCCTCCTGCCTCAGCCTCCCAAGTAGCTGGGACTACAGGCATGCGCCACCATGCCCAGCTAACTTTTTTTTCTATATATTTGTAGTTGTCTAGCTAATTTCTTTACATTTTTTTTTTTTTTTTAGTAGAGATGGGGTCTCGCTCTTGCTCAGGCTGGTCTCGAACTCCTGAGCTCAAATGATCCACCTGCCTCGACCTCCCAGAGTGCTAGGATTATAGTCGTGAGCGACCGCATGCAGCCTAAAAATACAGTTTTTATTTGAGAAGTTTTAGGTTTATAGAAAAGTTGGAAAGATAGTAAAGCAAATTCTTTGTACCCTTTGCCTAGTTTGACCTGTTAAGATCTTATATTATGATATCTTTGGCACAACTAATGAGCCAATATTAGTCGATTATTATTAACTGAAATTCACACTTAATTTGTATTTGTTTAGTTTTTACCTAATGTTCTCTTTCTGTCTCAGGATCCATCCATGATGCCACATTACATTTCATAAGGATAGGTCAGACTGTCCTTGTTTTTTGCTGACTTTGACAGTTTTGTAGAGTACCAGTCAGTTTTATAGAAAATCTCTCAATTAGGGTTTGTCTGGTGTTTTTCTTATAATTAGACTGGGGTTATGGATTTTTAAGGGGAGATCAAAAGGGTAAAATGCCATTCTCATGGTATAATTTCAAGGGAATGTGCTGTCAACATACCTTATCACTGATCATTATCACTGGTAATGATAAGCTTCATCACATCACATGCCTGAGGTAGTGTTTGTCAGGTGTTTTTGCCCTGTAAAGTTACTCTATTTTCCCCCTTTCCATACTTTTTTCTTTGGAAGGAAGTTAGTATGTATATTCTTCACTTAAGGGAGGGGGAATTATGTATACTCCACCAGTTTGAGGGGCAGAATTCTTCTTTTCTTGAGACAGAGTCTTACTTTGTTACCCAGGCTAGAGTGCTGTGGTATCAGTGTCAGCCTAGCTCACAGCAACCTCAAACTCCTGGGCTCAAGCAATCCTACCGCCTCAGCCTCCCAAGTAGCTGGGACTACAGGCATGTGGCACCATGCCTGGCTAATTTCTTTTTTCTATATATTTTTAGTTGGCCAATTTCTTTCTTTCTTTTTTTTTAGTAGAGAGGGTGGTCTCGCTCTTGCTCAGGCTGGTCTTGAAGTCCTGACCTTGAGCGATCCTCCTGCCTCGGCCTCCCAGAGTGCTAGGATTACAGGCTTGAGCCACTGCGCCCGGCCCAGTCTTGGTCATTTCTATATGAAACTATTTATTTTTAATTTTTTTATATATTTTTAGTTTGCCAATTAATTTCTTTCTATTTTTAGTAGAGATGGGGTCTCGCTCTTGCTCAGGCTGGTCTTGAAGTCCTGACCTTGAGCGATCCTGCTGCCTCTGCCTCCCAGAGTGCTAGGATTACAGCTGTAAGCCACCACACCCAGCCCAGAATTCTTTTATATGGGAGATTTGTCCATTCTCCCTCATTTATTTACTCAATTAATTTTCCCCTGCCTCACCTATTTCCTCATTTATTTATTATTTATTATTATTTTTTGAGACAAGGTTGCACTCTGTCCTCCAGGCTAGAGTGCAGTGGCACAATCATGGTTTACTGCAACCTCAAACTCCTGGGCTTAAGTGATCCTCCTGCCTCAGCTGCCCAAGAAACTGGAACTACAGGGGCAAGCCACTATGCTGGGGTAGTTTTTTAATTTTTTGTAGAGACGGAGTCTCAGTATGTTTTTCAGGCTAGTCTTGAACTCCTAGCCTCCGGTGATCCTTCTGCCTTGGCCTTCTCCCAAAGTGTTAGGGTTATAGGCATGAGCCCACTGTGCCTGGCCTAACTCATTGATTTATATTAGTATGAAGTCATGGTTGTTTATTTTATACTTTGGGGTATAATGCAACACTATGTTATTTATTTATTTATTTTTTGCTCAAATTGTTCCAGTTTTGGTGACTGGGAGCTCTGTCAGTTGTGTCTCCTGTGTCTCTTTCACATGTCCTTATTGTGTTTTTTGAGCACTGCCTTACTTTCTGGTGCAATAAGATGTTTCAGGCTCATCATGTATGTTCTCTGTCCCTTCCATTTCTACAAGGAGAATGATATTAGAAATTAGACCTGGGCACTGGTGTACTTTCTACTAGTGTGTCATTGATTCTATGCCCGAAGGGGGAACTTTTGTTGTTTTGTTTTATATTTTTTGTTAATTTTTAAATTTTATTTTAAATTTATTTTTTTTCCAATATGAGAAAGCAGCATTTTGTTTTGTCATCTTCCCAAGAGGATTTTTATTTTTAATTAATTAATTATTCTTCACCAGGAGGATGTAGGGAAGGATTTTTTAAAAAGTCTTTGATGAGGCCGGGCACGGTGGCTCACGCCAGTAATCCTAGCATTCTGAGAGGCCGAGGCAGGCCGATTGCTCGAGGTCAGGAGTTCGAAACCAGCCTGAGCAAGAGCGAGACCTTGTCTCTACTATAAATAGAAAGAAATCAATTGGCCAACTAATATATATAGAAAAAATTAGCCGGGCATGGTGGCGCATGCCTGTAGTCCCAGCTACTTGGGAGGCTGAGGCAGAAGGATCGCTTGAATCCAGGAGTTTGAGGTTGCTGTGAGCCAGGCTGGTGCCATGGCACTCTAGCCAGGGCAAACACAGTGAGACTCTGTCTCAAAAAAAGAAAAAAAAAAAAGTGTTTGATGACACCATTTTCCTTTTTTTCCCCTTACACCTGCCATTTACTTCCTGATTGCCTACGACCATAGAAGATTGTTATTGATACTATTTGATTATTTTTCAGTTGGCAATTCTTTCCTTCACCAATACTCTAGACCAGCACTGCTCAGTAGAAATATAATGCAAAGTAACAGATGAAATTAATTTGACTTAAAAAAATTATTGAAATTAATTTTATAATATGTTATTTAACCCAATGTATCAGTACAACATGTACATGTAATCAATATAAAGTTATTAATGAGATATACTTTTTTCTGGTACTATTAATAAATCTTTGAAACCCCCAATGTGTATTTTGTACTTACAGCACATCTCCCTTAGGACTGGCCATATTTCAAGTGCTCAATAGCCAATAACCGCATGAAGCAGCATAGCATGTGAAGGTTGACCTTCCTACCTCTCCTGTCCTGTCTTTGGAAGGGAAAGGAGCATCTTTTGGGCAGAGTGCCCTAGTTCAAAAGCCTCTAGCTGTTTTCCTTTTTTGTAAAATGAAGATAGTAATAGAAGCAACCTCATAGGGATGTTGTAAGGATTAAATAATCAAATAAGATAATGCATGTACGTCACAGTACAGTACCTGGTGGGTAGTAAGTTTCAGTATGTGTTTGTGTTAGCTATTAGCATTTTTGGGGGTTAAATTTGCTTTGCAAAATGAGTTTGCCCATCTTAGGAGCTCCCATTTGATTTTCATTATATCTCTTTTAAGATACATGTCACATTTTAAATGGAATTTTGTAGTTAGTAGTTGTTTGTTTAACTGTTTTAGTTTCCTTTTCTGACTGTAGGTTTCCTAAGAGCTGGGACCAAGTCTTATTTATCTTTGTGACCTGAGCGGTTCCTAACACGAGTCCTTGCACTGTGCTCATTATGTTTCACAGTGCCTCTTTATATTGACCTTGGTGAGCCTAAGATGAGAATTTCAAGAAGATAGGAATATATGGGGTAAAAAGTTGGATGAAGGACAGATATTTGAATTATGAATTTATAAATGATTAAACTGCTAAATGGAAATTTTTGATGAACAATGTGGTCCTATAAAATCATTCTCTTCTAAATCTCAGCTTTTTCTCTAAAATAATTATAATAAATTATAAAGATTATTGAGATATGATCATTGAGATATTTTATTTAATATTTTAATTTATTTCTTTACCATACTTGACAGTTAATTGAGAGTTGATTCATTCAGGTTAATTTCTAAATTTCTTACCATTTTTAAGTTTCTGGGATTTAGTACCTATTTTCTTCAAACGATATCATCTTGCTATGTAGGAAGAAATATTTCACCATTTGGACACCATTTCCTCAAAGAATTTTTTTTTTTTTGAGACAGAGTCTCGCTTCGTTGCCCAGGCTAGAGTGAGTGCCGTGGCATCAGCCTAGCTCACAGCAACCTCAAACTCCTGGGCTCAAGCAATCCTGCTGCCTCAGCCTCCCGAGTACCTGGGACTACAGGCATGCGCCACCATGCCCAGCTAATTTTTTCTCTATATATTAGTTGGCCAATTAATTTCTTTCTATTTATAGTAGAGACGGGGTCTCACTCTTGCTCAGGCTTGTTTCAAACTCCTGACCTCGAGCAATCCTCCCACCTCGGCCTCCCAGAGTGCTAGGATTACAGGGGTGAGCCACCGTGCCCGGCCTGCATATGCTCTTGGATGAGTGCACCCCACTTTGGAGATCGCTTGTCTAGAGGATAGAATGCAAATTCTTTGGTGCAGAACATAAGGCGTTTACAACATGGCCCCATTACATTTCCAGTCTCATCTTCCACCACTGCTGCCTCCTGCTCTGCGCTTTACACATTGTTCTACTCATTCAACCTTATGTGTGTCATGTTTTCCTTGTGCTGTTCCCTCCACTTGTTTGCTCCTTTTGTGTATGGTAAGTTCTTATTTGTCTTTTGAGGCTAAAATGTCACCTTCCTGTTAATGATTCCTTGCTAATGCCTGTCATACTCTGTGTTCTCATGTATATTAAACATACCTTTGTTTTAGCACATTGTGTTAGGGTTATCTAAGACAGTTTAATAGTGTGTGAGTCATTGTTTGAGAGCAGGGACCTTGACTTATCTTCCACTGCCAGCTTTAAGCAGAGAGAGCAAATATACATGGGGCCCCATATTATTGTGAGGCACAGTCTGGGTTACCATGGGGATATACAAGATGTATAAGCATGGTTTCTGCCGTCAAGGATCTTATAAGTGAAAGATACCTTGAAGGACATATTTCTTCATGCCATCCAAAGGAAATATAAAATATTTCCCTGATAGTTATAGAAGTTACAGGACATATTTTTAATTTCTGTTTTCTGGAGAGCTATTGGTATATGATTAATGTCTTCCAGAGGAAGAGTGATCATGTTTTTAGGAAGGACTTTCAAAAATGGATAGTTTGGACATAATTTCCCATATCCTGTTTCCTTTAGGTTGCCGTACTGTCAAATGTCTTCAGTGTTCAAAATATAAACAAAATAAGATAGGCAAATGTGCAGTTTTATGTTTATATTATAGCATGCACTCATTGTTTTCAGAGCAAAAGTTTGAATTTCCTCAGTGCTTTTACAACTGAACAATTGGGCAATTCTTTTGACATACCCAAGAGACACGAATATTATTATAAGCATTTTAAATAGGGAAACTAAGATGGCAATTGAATGAAGTGATCTGCCGAAGGTCAGTGAGAGCCACTATTACAATTCAGATTTATTGCCTTTGCTAGTATTCAAATCCTAGGATGGTACTTTCTTCATAATTCCCTTAATTTCCTATACCTTGTATTTCCTATATCTTTGTATC
This sequence comes from Mirza zaza, assembly GCA_008750895.1. Classification (NCBI taxonomy): domain Eukaryota; kingdom Metazoa; phylum Chordata; class Mammalia; order Primates; family Cheirogaleidae; genus Mirza; species Mirza zaza. The sequence goes on along the minus strand of VSMD01131431.1, from coordinate 11,880 downwards.
TTAAAACTTGGAGCACAATTTCACTTAGTCTTGGAAGTCATTTCAATGATAAATATATAATATGTGGTCAATTGCTGATTACAAATTATATGGCTTTCCTTTGTCAATTTCAGTTACTTGCTATAGGGGAGATGAGAAAGTAGCCACTTAAAAAAAAAGATATAAGTAATATTGCCTCTGTGAAAAGCCTGGAAGAGATTGATATTTAAAACTTTAACACGTTGAAAAATTTAAGAGGACTCGTGATAGTTTTATCTCTTTAACCTCAGGGGATTTAAAATAAATCATATTTTGCAAAGATCATAAAATATCAGTGGAACCGATAGCAAATCAGCTGGGAAAATCACCCAAGAAGCACAAGAAACAGATTGACCTTGAGAAATGAGCTAGAAGTGCATGCAAAGCAACTCAAAACTGAATGACTCAGGCAGATGAGAAGATTAAGGTTCAAACCTGTTCTTCTAATATGTGAAGCCATACAGTGTTGAGTCAGCCAGTTCTGATCATCCTTTTTGGTTAGAATTCTTTCCACATATGCATTCATATTTTCTTTTTCTTTTTTTTTTTTTTTTGAGACAGAGTCTCACTCTGTTGCCCAGGCTAGAGTGCTGCGGTGCCAGCCTAGCTCACAGCAACCTCAAACTCCTGAGCTCAAGCAATCCTCCTGCCTCAGCCTCCCGAGTAGCTGCGACTACAGGCATGGACTATCATGCCCGGCTAATTTTTTCTATATATTTTTAGTTGTCTAGCTAATTTCTTTCTATTTATGGTAGAGACGGGGTCTCACTCTTGCTCAGGCTGGTCTCGAACCCCTGAGCTCAAATGATCTGCCCATCTCGGCCTCCCAGAGTGCTAGGATTATAGGCGTGAGCCACCGTGCCTGGACAACATTCATATTTTCTGACTAATAAAAGACATAGTGGCTCAGAAACTAATTGTTGTTTTATAACAGAAATGAATGCCCCAAATCAATGGAATTTTTTTAAAAAAACCACTGTACTGAAGTATAATTAATATATTAAAAACTACATATAATGTATACAATTTGATGAGTTTAGACATATGCCTACACTTCTGAAACCATCACCACGGTTAAAGTAATAGACATATCCATCTCCTCCAAAAGTTTCCTTGTGCCTCTTCAGTTTGTTTTTGTTGTTGTGAGAACACTTAATCTGAGACCTACCTTCTTAACTGTTTTTTATTATTATTATTTTTTAATTTTTTTTTTTTAGCTTCATCTTGTGATTGGCTTATTTAACCTTCTTAACTTTTTAAGTGCACACTACACTATTAATAACTATAGGGACTATGTTTTAAAGAAGATCTCTGGGCAGTTGCAGCCGTGTTTTCCGAGTTCCTGTCTTTTTGCTAGCGTCGCCCGGATGGCCTTCCAAAACCGCCACTCGGCGGCCGCCAGCATCTCCGCGGCCGGAGCCTAGCGGGGGAGCGCGGCCCAGGGCCCCGTGGGCAAAAGTTTGCAGCAGGAGCTGATGACCCTCATCATGTCTGGTATTTCTGCCTTGCCTGAATCAGACAACCTTTTCAAATGGGTAGGGACCATCCGTGGAGCAGCCGGCACAGTATATGAAGACCTGAGGCATAAGCTCTCCCTAGATTTTCCCAGTGGTTACCCTTACAATGCACCCACGGTGAAGTTCTTCACGCCCTGCTATCACCCCAATGTGGACACCCAGGGTAACATCTGCCTGGACATCCTGAAGGACAAGTGGTCTGCCCTATATGACGTCAGGACCACCCTGCTTTCCATTCAGAGCCTGCTAGCAGAACCCAACATTGATAGTCCTTTGAACACACATGCTGCTGAGCTCTGGAAAAACCCCACAGCTTTTAAGAAGTACCTGCAGAAAACCTACTCAAAGCAGGTGTCCAGCCAGGAGCCCTGACCAGGGCTATCCGGACTCTCCCTGTGTTGTCTTTTTTTTTTCCTTAGATGGTCTGTCCTTTCTAAGATTTCTGTATAGGACTCTATCTTGAGCTGTGTTGTTATTGTTTTGTTTCTGTTTTTTTTTTTTTTTTTTTTTGAGACAGAGTCTTGCTTTGTTGCCCAGGCTAGAGTGAGTGCCGTGGCATCAGCCTAGCTCACAGCAACCTCAAACTCCTGGGCTCAAGCGATCCTACTGCCTCAGCCTCCCAAGTAGCTGGGACTACAGGCATGTGCCACCATGCCTGGCTAATTTTTTCTATATATATATTAGTTGGCCAATTAATTTCTTTCTATTCATAGTAGAGACAGGGTCTTGCTCTTGCTCAGGCTGGTTTCGAACTCCTGACCTCGAGTGATCCACCCGCCTCAGCCTCCCAGAGTGCTAGGATTACAGGCGTGAGCCACCTCGCCCGGCCTTGTTTCTGTTTTTTAAATTAAGTCTCTGGTTGAGCCCTTGTGATGTATATTAAATAAATACATTTTGGTTGTTTTAAAAAAAAATAAGGAAGATCTCTGGAACTCATTTTTATATATATATATATATATATATATATTTTATTTATTTATTTATTTTTTGAGACAGAGTCTCACTCTGTTGCTCCGACTAGAGTGCCGTGATGTCATGCTAGCTCACAGCAACCTTAAACTTCTGGGCTCAAGTGATCCTCCTGCCTCAGCCTTCCAAGTAGCTGGGACTACAGGCATGTACTACCATGCCAGGCTAATTTTTTCTATATATATTAGTTGGCCAACTAATTTTTTTCTATTTATAGTAGAGACAGGGTCTTTCTCTTGCTTAGGCTGGTTTTGAACCTCTGACCTTGAGCGATAGTCCTGCCTTGGCCTCCCAGAGTGCTAGGATTATAGGCGTGAGGCACTGGGTCCGGCCCTGATTAATTGTAAATCAGAGATTAGTGTTATCATAGAGTTTGGGGTTGGTGATGCTTTTTGAGTACATATAAACTAGAGGTAAAGCTATGAATGGTCCATGAAAGATCTTAATCATGGATGGTTTTGCACACACAGGGTTCCAAATTTAAGGCCTGATCCTGATATTTGTACTCAGTACCATTGCAGAATTTGCCTGGTGTCTTGATGTCCTCCACAGATAGCTACTGCTTCTAGAGATACCTGAAGTTGAGAGATCACTGAAGTCTACCCTGAGAATCCCAGAATAACCCCTTTCCACAACAAAAGTCTAAATACAATGGAAACTATTTTGGAATATGTAACCTAGTCCTAGTTTCAGGTACTGGAAAGTCTGTTCTCTAGGAAGTATAAGTGGAAGTATTTTAGGATGGGTGACATTTGTCTTAAGGTTGAGCTTGGCACTGAGTTGAGGTTATCTTCATGTTTTATTGAGGGAAACTGAATTTCTTTTGTCCATAGTGATGTCTACAGTGATGAATATAAGGTTATTTATGCTCAGGGCAGTAATCCTGAAATCCCTATGGTCTCATTTTGTGTCCTTCCTAGCATTCTGTATGGGTGAGCCAACCATCTAACTTTGGTGTAAGCTTAGGTTATTGATGGTTTGTTTCATTGATGTTTAAGGAAGTCACATTAAACAGTTGTCTCATGTAGATTTCTAATTATATAACAGGTATAAGAATTACATTTAAAAAAATAATTGGGCCTGTAATCCTAGCACTCTGGGAGGCCAAGGCGGGCAGATCGTTTGAGCTCAGGAATTTAAGACCAACTTGAGCAAGAACGAGACCCCATCTCTAAGAAAAAAAAAATTATGAGTACGTTTTCATAATTTTAGCAATGACTATATTGCCATTGTCACATGGTGCTTGTGTCCTCCCTGCAATCCTCCTCTCCAATTTACATACTGAAACCTAATCGCCAATGTGATGGTATTAGGAGGTGGAGCTTTTGGGAGATGATTAAATAAATCATGAGGGCATGGACTTCCCATCCTTTAAAATGGTGGGAAATAAATTTCTGTGTTTACAAGCTACCCAGTTTATGGTATTTTGTTATAGCCACCTGAATGGACTAGGACACATTGTGACAGAAGTGTCTCGTCTCCTCTCCTCTCCCCCTTAATTTTACCACATAAACATTGACTCTGCGGCCACAGAAAGGGATGTGGCTGTATGGGATTCGTGTGGTGTCTCCAATAGCATGTTGCATCAACTTCTGTGACCACTAGGTGGCAGGTTGGTGCAGAATGGCAGCCGCTGGGGAAATTCCCGACGGTGTTGTATGTCTGGCTTCTGTGGGCACTGGCGTGATGATGACCATGTGCCACAGGCTTTTCCTGGATTCAAAATGTAAGATCTAGATGAATTTGAGCATTTGTCACTGTGTGGACCGACAGCTCCAATTACTGTTCCTCCTCATTTTTTCCTTTAGACCTTCAAACACAAAAGACTAAGGGGTCCTATTCCAGAGAATAGAGCTGTTTCCTTACTGTCTTTTTTTTTTTTTTTTTTTTGAGACAGAGTCTCACTTTATTGCCCAGGCTAGAGTGAGTGCCGTGGCGTCAGCCTAGCTCACAGCAACCTCAATCTCCTGGGCTCAAGTAATCCTGCTGCCTCAGCCTCCCCAAGTAGCTGGGACTACAGGCATGTGCCACCATGCCCGGCTAATTTTTTCTATATATATTAGTTGGCCAATTAATTTCTTTCTATTTATAGTAGAGATGGGGTCTCGCTCTTGCTCAGGCTGGTCTCGAACTCCTGAGCTCAAATGATCCGCCCACCTTGGCCTCCCAGAGAGCTAGGATTACAGGCTTGAGCCACCGCACCCGGCCTCCTTACTGTCTTAATGTTATTCTAGGGGCCCTTAAATAGACATCTAGAAAAGGCATGCCTCCGCCCTTTGGGGACATTTCTCAAAGGAAATGGGAAAGTAGGGCTAGTGAAACACTACCTTCACTAACAACTCGTTGGCCAGAACATGGCCACACTGCTGTAAGTAGGACTGGGAAATATAGTTAATTCTGGTTGCCTGTGTTTCCAGCTAAAAGTTCCTTTACTATAGAAGAAAGAGGAGAAGGGATATTGAAGAACAACTAGAAAATTCTACTATAGATAGCAATACAAATCAATGGAAAAAAAGATTTATTATTCAATACATGTGCTGGGACAGTGGATTCACGTGGAAAAATAAAATTAGATGCCTTCCTCACACTCTACATAAAGAAAAACCTTAGATTAAAAACCTAAATGTGAAAAATAAAATTTTAAGAGTACTTAAAGAAAATATAGTAAAATAACTGTATATCTTTGCAACAGAAGAAATTTTTAAACAGAAGAGACATAAAGTACAACTCATTAAGTAAAAGTTTGGTAAATTTGCTGTTGTCATGATTTAAAATTTCTATAACACAATGATTACACTGTACCTGCAGATATGAGACAAAGAAAAATTAAAAAGTTAAGATTTTATATTTTAATCTATTTTTTTAAAAAAATAGTAATAAAAATTACATAAAATTTCTATAAGACATGAATAGAATAAACAAAATCAAGCGACTGAGAAAGATATTTGTAATTTATATATTAAGATAACACTGTAGAATCCAGAATATGTAAAGTTCCTACAAATCCATAAAAAAAACAAGGATAACCTAATAAAAACTGGAAAAAAGATCTTATGAGGCCAGGCGTGGTGGCTCACACCTGTAATCCTAGCACTCTGGGAGACCGAGGCGGGTGGATTGCTCGAGGTCAGGAGTTCAAAACCAGCCTGAGCAAGAGTGAGACCCTGTCTCTACTATAAAGAGAAAGAAATTAATTGGCCAACTAATATATATAGAAAAAATTAGCCAGGCATGGTGGCGCATGCCTGTAGTCCCAGCTACTTGGGAGGCTGAAGCGGTAGGATCGTTTGAGCCCAGGAGTTTGAGGTTGCTGTGAGCTAGGCTGACATCACAGCACTTACTCTAGCCTGGGCAACAAAGCGAGACTCTGTCTCAAAAAAAAAAAAAAAAAAAAGATCTTATGAGGTAATTTGTGGAAGATGAAAACGAAATGGCAATTAATACATGAAAATATACTCAACATTACTAGCAAAAGTATTGATTGGAAGGATGTAGACCAAATTACAATGGTAGTTGCTGCTGGGCAGACAATACTCGGCATCTAGTGAGGGAGAGGACTAGGACTGCAGGAGTGAAAAGAAGGGAGTTCAACTGTTGTATAATTCCTAGTCTTTAAGTAAAAGAAAAATGAAGAAAGGAACAAACCCAGACCATAAAACCCTCTCAAGAAGGCTATTCTCAAGTTATCTGCATGCTCTTGGGTGGGGCTCACTGAGGTCTGCTCACCCATTAGGCCCTGGCTGCATAGCAGAGTGCAGGGGACAGTCTGAGTGTTCCAGCACTTTCTCCCCCATGACAGCACTTGTCCTTGTCCTTTACCAAGGCCATTGCTGAGGATGTTAGCTCACCATTTATGCAGAAGCCCTCTGCCTGTAGTCCTTTTAGCTGCCTTATCTCTAAGAAGAGAAATAAATGCATGGATGCTATCTTGGCTTTGAAACAGGACACTGGCTTGTTTTCTAACCTTGCAACAAATTTCTGCTCCTCTCTGACTCCTGGAGACTTAAGGACTACCTGAAACAGTTTGTTCTTTCTTTCTTGGTTGGATGTCCTCTGGGGCTAAAGCCCAGGAATTCTTACTGAAGTAACTGATGGTCCTTTATCTGTGGATTGTGCCTAGTTAAAAATAAAAGAAGAAAAAGGCGGCATGTGATAATAAAGTATTTCAATAACTGAAACAAGCATCTGAAATGAAGTACTCCATATCTGATTTTTTAACATATCTCAAATGAAAACACCATCTTTCTGTCAGAGATAACACACAAGACTAGTTTGGTAGCGGTGGTGGCGGTGGGGTGACAGGCCCTCTAGTAATTTTTTTTTTTTTTGAGACAGAGTCTCACTCTGTTGCTCTGGCTAGAGTGCCATGACCTTAACCTAGCTCACAGCAACCTCAAACTCCTGGGCTTAAGCAATCCTTCTGCCTCAGCCTCCTGAGTAGCTGCGACTACAGGCATGCGACACGATGGCCAGCTAATTTTTTCTATATATTTTTTGTTGTCCGGCTAATTTCTTTGTATTTTTAGTAGAGACATGGTCTCGATCTTGCTCAGGCTGGTCTTGCACTCCTGACCTTGAGTGATCCTCCTGTCTCGACCTCTCAGAGTGCTAGGATTACAGGCGTGCCTCGAGGAGTCTTAATCGTGCATGTGGTGCCTGTGAAAGCTAGCAGCTGGGAATAGCAGCTGGGTGGCTCTGGGGCAGAGCAGAACTTAGGAGGGCAGCAGAAGCCAAAATGAGCTACATGTGTGAATGGCACAGGCTCAGGGTAAGTATCCAGGCAAGGACTGCATAGCAAAGCAAGTTGAGCCAGGGTGGATGGGATCATGTCAGACTTGAACCTAACAAAGTGTATTCTGCTGACAAAGTTGTCATGTAAAATTCAAACAAATCGCCATTTTAAATATAAATTGTAGAGAAAAATGGTTATATTCCAAAAGTTTCTTAAGCTCACTTCTAGAAGTTTCTGCAGTTTATGGTTAACACATCCCCGATTTTGTCCCCTTGGGTCATTTAAAAAAGTTTAATATTTTATCATGTAGGGAAAGGCAATATTTTATATTCAATACTAGTAACAATAGAGAACAACAAATAAGAAAATGACCTTGTAAGTGTTTTTCAGTGGTTTTTTTGGTGAATCATGTTGTACATGGAAAGTTTAAGATAGTGGTTTTTTTAGAAAAAAATAAAACTGTATGTGGCTGAAAAACATGAGTCCAAGACCGAGAGGCAGGTAACCAATGAGAATAAAGTTAGGGACCACAAACCCAGGGATAAGAGTGGATTCATGATTTATTTCTATTTTGTTTATTTCCATTTCAAGCCATTTTTATTTTTGTTTATTGACTGTTTTCTAAATAGGTACAGATTTATGTAATTACATTTATATTGGCTTTTATTCTTTTCTCTCTCTCTCTCTTTTTTTTTTTTGAGACAGTCTCACTCTGTTGCCCGGGCTAGAGTGCCATGGCGTCAGCCTAGCTCACAGCAACCTCATACTCCTGGGCTCAAGGGATCCTCCTGCCTCAGCCTCCTGGGTAGCTGGGACTACAGGCACTTGCCACCATGCCTGGCTAATTTTTTTCTATTTTTAGTTGTTTGGCTAATTTTTTTCTATTTATAATAGAGACGGGGTCTCGCTCTTGCTCAGGCTGGTCTCGAACTCCTGAGCTCAATCAAGCCTCCCAACTCAGCCTCCCAGAGTGCTAGGATTACAGGCGTGAGCCACCGAGACCAGCCTATTCTTTTTCTTTATACAATTCTCTTTTGAAAAGTCTGTGATGTGCTTGCTACAAGTTCAATAGGCAAACACATTTTAGCATGAGGAAGTAAATATAACCTTGTAACAGCCACTGAAACTTAACTGATGATACTTTTGACTAACATATGCCAGTTGAAGGGTGTGCCATACTTAAAAGAAAAATATTTAAGAGTAGGTGGAGAAATTGCCCCATGCCAAGAAGGCTTAACCGTGGTAGAAATCACTGACCTCAAGGGTGTGTTGTATTTTGTGGGGGTGGACAGGATGTGAAAGATTAGCTTTTATGTTCCAGAGGAGCAGAGACAGGAAAGTGGCTGCAGAGAGCTTTGAGGCAACGCAGGCTGCCCATGCTGCTGGCCAAGCTTGGCCAAGGGGAGAGTCTCAGGTGAAAAAGGTCCACGCCTGAAAGTCTGGCACTGACTCAGGAGTTCCCTCCCACAGGGGAAGGGGGCATGTGGAGCGGCCCAGGGCTGCCATAGCTGTTTGTGTACTCTGTGATCCAGTGCTTTCCATATTTCTTCCCAATCTTTCCTTCTTGGTGGCTTTTGTCTTCTGAGTTACAAAGTATGATGCCTGGGTTTTGGGCAGGATGAAAGTGAGAGCCAAAGGACTGCTCCCTTGAGGTGCTGTCTCTGTTCAGAAATGAGAATGCTTTCTCTGCAGTCTCCATTTTATGTCTCATTGTCCAGAAATACTGCACGTGGCCACATCTAGCTGGAATGAGCCTAGAAAGTTGCCTATTTTACCTTTCCAAACTCTCTGGCAAAGCAATACACAGGAGAGGGAGGGAGTGGATAGCTTTTCAGTGGTCAATTTATGGTATTCATTCCTAAGGCAAGTTGGTGATTACAGAGGTGTCCAAAAACCAAAAGTCTGTTTAAATCCATAGTTTCTTTCCATTCTCTTTTTTAACTCCTGCTTTATTAAGGTATAATTGACAAAAATTTACATAAGGGTGTACAATGTGATGTGTTGATATACATATACATTGTGAAATGATTATTGCAAACAAGCTAATTATAATATCTATCACCTCACATAGTGATCATTTTTTCTGTGGTGAGAGGATTTAAGATCTACTCTCTCAGCAAATTTCAAGAATACAACACAGTATTATTAACTATAGTCACCAGGCAGTTCATTTCATCTCCAGAACTTACTCATCCTGCAAAAGTGAAACTTTTTGCCCTTTGACCAGTATGTCCCCATTTTCCCCAGTCCCTGTTATCCACCATTCTACTCTTTGCTTCTATAAATTTGACATTTTAAGATAACACATATAAATGAGATCACACAGTATTTGTCTTTCTGTGCCTGGTTTATTTCACTTAGCACAATATTCTCCAGATTAATTCATGTTGTTGTGAATGATAGGATTTTCTCCTTTTTTAAGGCTGAATAATATTACATTGTGTGCGTGTCTCACATTTTTCTTTTAATCCATTCATCTGTTGATGGACACTTAGGTTGATTCCATAGCTTGGCTACTGTGAATAGTGCTGCAATAAACATGGAGTGCAGATATCTCTTTGAGATACTAATTTCAATTCTTTTGGATATATACCCAGAAATGTGATTGGTAGATCATTTGGTTGTTCTAGTTTTAGTTTTTTGAGGAACCTCCATACTGTTTTCCATAATGGATGTACCAATTTACATTCCTCCCAACAGTGTACAAGAGTTTCCCTTTCTCTATGTCTTTGCTAATACTTGTTAACTTTAGTCTTTTTTGAAGATAACCATTTTAACAGGTGTGAGGTAGCTCATTTTGGCTTTGATTTTCATTTTCTTGATGATTATTGATATTGAACATTTTTCATATACCCGTTGGCTATTTGTATCCTTCCTTCTTTCCTTCCTTTCTTTTCGTTTCTTTTCTTTTCTTGAAAAATGTCTATTCAGATCCTTTGCTCATTTCTTGATTGGATTATTTGTTTTCTTGATATTGGGTTGTTTGAGTTCCTTATATATTTTGGATATTAGGCCCTTATTAGATACATGGTTGGCAAATATTTTCTCTTATTCAGTAGGTTGTATCTTCGCTCTGTTGATTGTTTCCTTTGCTGTGCAGAAACTTTTTATTTTTATATAATACCATTTGTCTGTTTTTGCTTTTGTTGCCTGTGCTTTTGGTGTCATATGCTAAAAATCATTGCCTAGACCAATGTCACTAAGCTTTTTCCATAGGTTTTCTTCTAATAATAATTTCATGTCTTATATTTAAATCTTTAATCCATTTTGAGTTGATTTTTATATATGGTGTGAGATAAGAATTCAATTTCATTCTTCTGAAGGGCATCCAGTTTTTCCAACAGCATTTACTGAAGAGATTGTCCTTTCCACATTGTGTGTTTTTGGTGCCTTCATTGAAGATCAATTGATCATAAATGTGTGGATTTGTTTCTGGGCTCTCAATTCTGTTTCATTTGTCTATGTGTTTGTTTTTATACCAGTACCCTGCTGTTTTGAAATCAGGTATTATGATGCCTCCAGCTTTGTTCATTTTGCTTAATATTGCTTTGTCTGTCCAGGGTCTTTTGTGGTTCCATGTGAATTTTATTTTATTTTATTTTTTTTATTTTTATTTTATTTTCATTTTTTTTTTTGAGACAGAGTCTCACTTTATTGCCCAGGCTAGAGTGAGTGCCGTGGCGTCAGCCTAGCTCACAGCAACCTTAAACTCCTGGGCTCAAGCAATCCCGCTGCCTCAGCCTCCCAAGAGCTGGGACTACAGGCATGCGCCACCATGCCCGGCTAATTTTTTCTATATATATGTTAGCAGGCCAATTAATTTCTTTCTATTTTTTATAGTAGAGATGGGGTCTCGCTCTTGCTCAGGCTGGTCTTGAACTCCTGAGCTCAAACAATCCGCCCACCTCGGCCTCCCAGAGAGCTAGGATTACAGGCTTGAGCCACCGCGCCCGGCCTCCATGTGAATTTTAGAATTTTTTTCTATTTCTGTGAAAAATGCCATTGGAATTTTGATAGGGATTGCCTTGACTCTGTAGCTCACATTGGGTAGTATGGACATTTTAACAATATTAATTCAATATTAATTCTTCCAACATGGGATATCTTTCCATTTATTTGTATCTTCTTCAATTGCTTTCATCAGTGTTTTAAAGTTTTCAGTCTATAGGTCTTTTGCCTTCTCATTTAAATTTGTTCCTAAGTATTTTGTTTTGATACTATTGTAAATGGGATTGTCTTCTAAATTTTTTTCTAGATAGCTCATTGTTAATGTATAGAAATGCAACAGATTTTTGTATGTTGATTTTGTATCATATAATCTTACTGAATTTATCGTTATTAATTCTAACAGTTTTTTGGTGGAATCTTTAGGGGTTTCTATATATAAGATTATATCATTTGCAAACGGAGATAATTTTACTTTTTCCTTTCTGATTTGAATGCCTTTTATTTATTTTTCTTGACTAATTGCTCTGACTAGGCCTTCCTGTACTATATGGAATAAAAGTGAGAATGGGCATTCTTGTCTTATTCCTGATCTTAGAGGAAAAGCTTTCAGCTTTTTACCACTGAATATGATGTTAACTGTAGGCTTATCATCTATGGCCTTTATTATGTTGAAGTACCTTCTTTCTATAACTAATT
>VSMD01131425.1:0-16742 GCA_008750895.1 Mirza zaza | reverse complement strand
GCTAATTTTTTCTATATATATTAGTTGGCCAATTAATTTCTTCCTATTTATAGTAGAGATGGGGTCTCACTCTTGCTCAGGCTGGTCTCGAACTCCTGAGCTCAAACGATCCGCCCACCTCGGTCTCCCAGAGAGCTAGGATTACAGGCGTGAGCCACCACGCCCGGCCTATCATCTTCTTTATAAAATGTATTGAGGATGTCTCATGGTCTTCATACCCCTCATACTTAAAATAAACTATATTGTGTATTTAAGGTATAAAACATGCTACAGTAAGGTTACTGTAGTGGAACAAACAAACATCCATCATTGTACATAGTTATTCATTTTAACATATGGAAAGGTGGAAATGTTTTCTTATATTATGTGTAGATAACTATTTTAAAATATTACTCAGTAATTACTATCTAATAATTAAGTGTTAATTATTTCTGTTTCTTCCATTTCTGATTTGGGTACATGTTTCCACTGCTTTTCAGAAATAAATTTTTCTGAAAAAAGTTTGTTAACACATAGGAATATCACCCTATCCAAGTTTAAATTAATTTGGGGGATCTCTTGAAATCATTATGTTTAGAAGAACCTTTTAAAGAGAGTTATAATAACTAAACTAAGATGTTCCACAAAAATTACACTAAAGTAGTTAGTCTTCCTTATCTCACTATGTGGTATCTCCATCTGTTCAACTCTTTAAACCTAAACACTACTTTTACCTACCTTCTTATTCATTACACATATCCAATCAGTTTGAAAGTTCTATGCATTCTTCCTCCTAAGAACCGAACCTATAACCATCTCTCCATCCCGACTTTACTTGACTTGCTCATTCTGTACCCTGGACACTACCACCACCACCTCTAAACGGGATTGCTGCAATAGCTTCTTAACTGGTTTGCCAAAGACCCATGTTGCTCTCTTGAATCTGTTCTTTTCACTACAATCAGAATTATCGTACTAAAAAGTTAAATCTGAACATATAATTCCTTTACCCACAATTATGTCATTGCATACTTTCCCCTCTGAGTAATATTAGAACTCTTTAAAATAATTTATAAAATTATCTTCCCTTGTTTAACTCTTCATCTACATCTTCCCTACGTGTGTATGCCATCACCATTATCAACCAAATATCAACTACGCTTCAGACTTACTGTATATCTCAAATTCACTTCACTTTCTCTCACTACTCAGGATCTTTGCTTATGTAGTTCTGCCTGAATCATTATTTTTACTTGGACCTCTTCACCTGCCCACCTTGACCTATCCTTAAAACTTTAGACTAGATTGTCACTCCATCCCATTAAGCTTTCTGTGACCCTTCAAGGCTGGTTACTCATACTTTATGCTCCTGTTCCTTCAAATACGATAGCACATTTGCACTGCATACATATGTTTGGTCTATTTCCCTCAGCATCTCCTTTCCCCCAGTTAGATTAATTTTGGGAGGAAAATAATTGTTCCTACTTTAATGACAATGAAACAGTTACCAAAATGCCTGAAATAAAATTGTCTAATAAGTATTGGGAGAACGAATGAAGAATATTGATTAAATAAATACTAAATTAAGAAATAATTAATATGGTATGGCAGGAAAGATTAGGAAAACTCCTTCTGTATGGAAAGAAAAAACAAAAGACCTACAGAGAATTTTACATCTGAGCTAAGCTTCAAGATGACAATTGCTTTGATACTTGAAGCAAAGGAGGAAATGGAGTTTTGAGGTAATGTTTTTTATATCCAAATTGTAAGCATAATAAATAAATGACATGTTCATATAGTATCAAAGCAAAACATTTTTAATATTAAAAACATTTTAAAGACAAGGATTGAAGCACATCCTTATTAATTATTAGCTTTGAGCACAATGATAAGAGACTATTATGATCATGCATAATTGTGGAAAACTAAGAACTGTTTCACTTATGTTCTATTATTCATAGTTTCTAAAGATAGAAACTATGTATGAAAGTCAAACACAGATCCTAGTCAACAGTCAAACATAAATCCTCTTTTAACTGAGGCACACAATGCATGTTGCACTGTGCTGTTGCTCTTGAGTTTAAAGAACCATAATATAGAAACAGCAATTGAATAGCCTGTTTCTCCCTCTTCAGAAGGTCACAGACTAGGGATAACTTTGAATGAAGTCCTCCCAACCCCATAGGGAAAAAAAAAATAGTGATGATAAAATCAGATGCCATTTTCGTCTTCACAAAAAAATTAACATTTATTGAGCCCTTTTCATATTCCAAGCATTTTACTAATATTTTATTTCACCTTCCAGCAGGAAAATGTGGTATACATTGTCCCCATTTGTTTGTTTAGAATACTGAGGTTCAAGGTGAAAAAGCATTCAGCAGAGCAAGGATTCAACAGCAGCAGTCTTGAAGCCAAACTGAATGCCATACTCTCCCTGTTACACCACACTCCAACCTAATTAGGACTGATTGCAGATTGAAAGTTATTTATTAGTATTTTTGTTGTTCCTTTGGACTAAAATAAAAATTAAAAATAGAAAATATCAGAAATAGAAATAAAAACTGAAATAAAAATTAAAATGGAGTAATATTATCTTAGGCTATTATAAGCAAGTGATCTGAGTAACTACATATTATGAGTTTTCATAGAATGTCTGCTTGTATAATTTAATGTTTTCAATGAAGGTAATAGTTTAAATCAACTACATGTGATTTAATTTAATATCTTTTAAAATATGTATTATAAACTCAAAATTTGGAAAACTATTTTTTTCCTGATTATATGTGTTATTTATTGGGTTGAAAAGTCTAACTATGGTCAAACTGATTTATCTCTTCTTCAGAGAAATTATAAGATTAATCCAAGCAGTTTTGATTTCTCAGTGTTATTATAAATTGCTTTATAGTACTACTAAAAAAACTATTCAAGATACATATAACCAACTTGGTGTTTCACGATAGGAGACAGAATAAAATTTTAGTAAAATGAAATGACTTGTATTATTTTCCTGAAATGCAATCATACAATTTTAATTAAGGCCAGTTTCCTCATGTTCTCAAACATTGCAGATAGTGACAAGCATGTAAGGGGCATTTCTAACAAGTATTATTTTAAGGGACAAATAGTATAAAAACTCAGGACTACAGCTAAAAAAATTATAACACAATTTGGCAGGAAAGATCCTTAGGTGTAAGAAAAACAGTTTTAAAAGCATCACTTTTCTATGACAGCAGTCAATACTCAAGTATTAAATTTTATGAATATATTAAAAAATATATATTAAATATACAATGAAATTCATCATCTTACATGCATTTAAATATGGATTTTCATGTTTGAATGTTCATGACCTGTGTATAGTCTATAGTCAGATTAATAAAAGAATAAGCATTTCATTATTTACTAATTTACATATTTTAGTAATGATTTGTAGTTTTAGATTTCAAATGACCTAAAATTATTCTTTCTTAAACTACATATTGTTTGTTTAAAGGTATTGAATTTTAAAATAGCCTAATAAAGTAGAATTTGGTATTTTATTATATAAAAATGTCAAATAACTCATCAAGATATAAAATCTTGCATACTTTATACAATGCGGGCCATTTTCCATATAAATAGGTAGGATTGTGTCTTTCTCTTTCTATACTCCACCAGGAGTAGTGAGAAATAATTGCTTTATCTTTGTGCATTTGTGGAAATAAACATTAATATGTAAAAATAGGAATAAAGTCATTCTGACATTTAGATATACAAATTATCACTGGATATGCCTAAGAATTATAGGGAAAAAAATACATCTTTCAAAAAGTAAAACAAATTTGTAAGAAAAGGAAAAGCAAACTGAAAAGTAATGATAACCCCTAAGGCAAAATGGTATCATTCAACTCCAAGCATCACAGCAACATGAATTTATCTAAACTACAAAAATAAATGGATGCACACTTATTTGAATTAGCAATTCCTTTTGAATGTTAAAGTGTCCTTGAATATAAATAAGTACCTTTTATTTCTTTTGAATAAGGTAGGATGGAAATTATTAAAATAAGCATAGACTGGATAGATTTCCATTCATGAATATTCTAAAATTTGACAATATGCTGCTGTTATCCTCTTCAACACCTTGGTTCACATGACCATATTACGAGAGATTTGCTGGCTGGTACTATCTGTTAGCAATCCCTATGGCTCTTGACACTTAGCATACTATCTTGCACATAGTAACTTTTTGGAACATCCACTGAATTGAAACTTTTTTAAAATAACATTATAGGTTGTTTTATTATATCTGCTTATTCCAGCAGGGGATTGCCATTATATGAATTTGTGAGTAAAGCATTGTTATTGTACTTTTTTGCTTCTCTTTTTTTTTTTCCTCCTTTTTTCCTCAAAAGACCTGAGTTTCCTTCTTTTAAATCACACTGTACAGTTTGAGGCTGACCTTAGAAATGCATTCTTCTAGTCATTTTACTCTTCTAAACCTGAGTTCCAGAGAGTTCTTCTCCTTATTTATTTTAGCTGATCAGGCAATACAGTGCCTCTGAATTACAGCTTTAAGTCTTTCCATCTTAATGAGGGTTAGTATTCCTCTAAGGAGTATATACTGGGAAGGAAACTAATCTCCTACCTGATCCTGTCAATACAATCTTGTCCTACCAATAAAGAGGAAGTTAAATGCTACTACCTAATGGTAGAACTGATTAGAAAAATGAAGAGAAGGCCTGCTCCATCCCTTAATTCTGTCCAACACACACAGAAAATTATTCTTAAAAGCCCAAAGTACAAGAGTCATTGGATTATCTGATAAATGTAAAATATCATGATGTTTCAACATAAGTGATCATATAGCACAGTTATATTTGTAAGATTCAGATGGTATTAAGTATAATTTATAAGGAAAGTCATCAGACACTAAAAAATAAAGTTCAAATGAAAGATATTTAGAAGGTATGTTTGGAATGAAAAATCTAGCTTTAAAGTAAAATTTGAGGATTTTTCGCCTTGACCCATCTTTAGTCAGGCAGGCTCCTTTTCATTCTTTTCTCAGATAAGCCCTTACCCTTGGGCTTCTGTTGTTCATCTCTGCATTGTCCCATTTTAGCAAGAATTCTGCTAAGTCAGTTTTAGCAGAATCCCCACCCTCCATATATGATCCCCCTAGATATCCGATTGGGTTTCTCATCTTCCACCATCCCCCAGGTGATGTCTGCCACCATGACCGGTCTTCACCAAGAATTGTTAGGTCAGTTTAGCCAGGACACCCTTCACTCTCAGTAATTTTCTATCCACTGATTTCCACCCTACTGCTTGGCTATAAGTTCTCACTTTTCCTTATTATATTCAGAGATGAGGCAAATGTCTGTCTTCTACTTACAAGGTCCTGTTATAGTAATCCTCCCTTGGATAAAGTCTGTTTCTTTTGTCTTTAACAAGTGTCATCAATAATTTTTAATAATTTCATAAAATGTATCATTAATATCTTTCATTACCAAAACAGTGAAACATAAAACAGGTTAAAATGAAGATTAAAAGGATCTACAGAAATGGAGTAGAAATAATGTTTGCAGATACCGAGATTTAATATTGTTACTGTGGCTGGCAATATAATTTTGCCTTTCCTAGTATAGTCTAGTAATAAAAAAGCATTCTAGTTTGTGAAGAGAATAAAACATTTTTTGCTATTAAAAGAAATTTGTCATGTAAATGTCAATTTAAGAAAATTTGAGAAAAAAGTTAATCCAAAAAACTTATTAAACACATACTATGTGAATATCTATGCAAGTACAAAGATAACTAATATTTTGCCCTTGCCTTTAAGGACAGTATCCTTAGTTTCAATTTTGCAATGCTTTTTTTTTAAATAATAATAATCCTGAATAAAAACTTAAAGTATAACACTTGTTCAGCCAAGGCATTCATACTGTTCTGAATAAAGGCTTTCTAATATAATCTAAGAATAGGATAAAGTTAAGAATCTTGGAGTCTGGTAACCAAATGGATGATAAATGTCTTGTTTTATAACAAGACCAAAACTTAACCTGCAGTTAACCAGGCCTACAAGGTGAAATGAGATTTTTAATTAGAACTTATTTTATTGAGAAGTATAAATAAGAGTATGTCTTCTAAAGTTACAGACAAAGGCAATAATACATTTATGGAACTTTCAAAAAAGGTTCAGTAAATGTTTTTTTTAAGAAAGTTAAAAAGAGGTCCTGATTATTGAAGCCATAGGAAAAACTTTTAAAATTTCAAAATAATAATCTTCAGGTCCTTTTCATTCATGTGGAAAAAAATAAAAATGTTCAATCTTTTTTAACTGAGGAGTGTGTGGTTATAAATATTGCTGGTAGACCGCTAAACTTGTCCTCTTCCTGGTTACAGATGTCATTCAATTTACAAGATAATAATTCCACTGTAGTTTAGGCAACATGAGGCAAGAATTTGTGTCTGTTTTATTCATTGATGTATCTGTATCACCAACAAGAGATTCTGGCATGTAGAAGGCACTCAATAAATGAAATATATTAATAAACGGGTGAAATAAGAAAATTAAATTTGTAAATTCTTGTAATGTTAATCTGATTTTTCATCAATTATACTTACAAAAATTAAAAACATAAAGCCTTTGAAATATTTTCATTTAAAAGAAACTAACATTTTTGGGGAAAAATACACAATGAGATATCAACTAAATCATCACTCTGAGAATTATTATTACTATTTTCAGTACTATTTTCAGTCCTGGTTTCTCCATTTCTTTTTAATAGTTATCCCTTAATACCTTGCATAGAAAATATTCTTTATTGACCTTTCTTCATAACAAAGAATTAGACAATCCTGTTCTCTATAAGAGAGTTATATTTATAATATCAAAATTGGACATGTATGAAAATAAAATGAGTGGTCAAGCATTAAATTTGATTTACTAGATTAATTAAAACAAAATGTACTCCAAATAGCAAAAACCCATACACAATTTATGAGCAATGGTTATATCTTTTCATGGCTATATTCTCAAAATTTACCCCAATGTTCACAATTCATCAGATATCCAAAACATATTTTTTAAAAAACGCCAAAATTAATAACAAAACGGAAGTGACCCACAGCAAGCAAACCAAACCAGCAACAAGTATTTAAATGTTTATCTGCTGTTCTCCAGTGTCTTGTGAACCACCATCTAATAAAACATGTCAGAACTCTGGGTGCTTCTAATTAAAGAATTCTTCCTTAGCAATGAACCTTAGCACAACTTACCCAGTTGACAGAACGGCTGGGATAGCCCATATTTTTACACGGTACTTGGCCTTACAATGCCTGGTATTCGTAATATATTCTGGCTTTTTAAGCTCTTTTTCTTACAATAAGCCTTTGTTTCCATCACTGTTCTACAATCTACAATTTTGAGAACACTGGATATTTCCATGGCTCACCCCTGTCAATATACTAATTTAACTTCTAAAATAGTCCAAACTTTCTCCAAACTCGATAGTTTATGAGATATTATTTGAAAAGAAATGCAAGGTAAATATTTTTTTAAAAATCTATATTTTTGAAGACAGTCTTTATGTAAAAGAAATGGCCAAATTTTGAAGGAAATTATTATATAAAACAGGAAGAATAAATGAGATATTTACTCTGACATATAGAGACTATTGAATATTAGCTATATCCAGCATACCAGGTACACACTCTGTGGTAATTTTTTAAACCATGCTGTCTGAACTTGTCAGAAATTATCTTCTGAATGATAATCACAGGAATCACTATTATTTGGACCAAAATATGGTACTAGATAAATTTTAATGGACAGTTAATAATTGTCTGTTTTCAAATGCTGATCAAATACATTGTCATCTTCAGCTAAAATTTATGTAAACTTATATCGAAAAGACAGTAAATCACATCAAGTTGTTATCACTTTTGTGATGAAAGAATAATGTGATAATAGATTAAACTTTTATATACCTTAATTACTCAAGATCATTGAATAAATAGAAAAAATATTTTAATAGTTAATCACAGCAGTTTATATTAGAGTTACTGATTCAAGAACTCTGAATCAGAATTGATTTAATAAATATCAGGTTTAAAAAGCAATAATGACATGAGTGATCTTTCACATTAATTTTGGCCTATATTCATATGATTATGATTTTTTGCTTTTTGTCTTTCAAATAGGTTGAACAAGAGCTACATTAAATTTCTGCATGCTATGGCTGGATGAAAGAAAGATACAAATGAAAATCTGCCAGAGTTCACTCTAAAAGGAAACATAGATGCTCTGCATTATTTTTCCTATAGTTATGTTACTATTCAAACATAGTTATTCTTACTTTTTTAGTCAAAATATAAAGTTAGCTATACTTTATATTGACATTATTGACATATATTGACATTATTGACATATATTGACATTACAAATGTCAATAATATGTCTTTGATGTAAAAGTTCTTAAACAAAGACTAACGTACTGTAAAAGTGTGTGTGGTTTGCAGGGGGAGGCTAGCAGGAGAGGAGGCTTGTAAATCTATAAGCTATGACTCCACTCATCAGGGAAATGCAAATCGAACCACAATGAGATATCGCCTAACTCCAGCAAGAATGGCTTTTATACAAAAGTCCCCAAACATCAGATGCTGGCATGGATACAGAGAGAAAGGAACACTTATACACTGTTGGGAGGAACTGCAAACTATTAATAGCATAACGTCTATGGAAAGTAGTTTTGTGATGTACCTCAACTAAAAGTAGAACTACCATTTGATCCATCATCTGATCCACTACTGGGTATTTACCCAAATGAAAAAAAAAGACATTTACAAAAACACTTGCCTGTTTATAGAAGCACAATTCACAATCACAAAGATGTGGAAACAACCCAGGTGTCCATCAATATATAAGTGGATTAATAAAATGTGGTATATGTATACCATGGAGTACTACTCAGCCATAAAAAAATGGTGAACTAATACCTTTTGTAACAACATGGATGAAACTGGAGGCCATCCTTCTAAGTGAAGTATCACAATAATGGAAAAATAAACACCACATGTACTCACCACTAAATTGTAACTAATTGATCAACATTTATGTGCACATATGGCAGCAAAATTCAATGGAAATCCAGCAGGTGGAAGGGGTGGGATGGGATAGGTAAATTCACACCTAAAGGGTACAATGCACACCATCTGGGTGATGGACACACTTATAACTTTGACTCAAACTATATAAAAGCAATTCAAGTAACCAAAAGTTTGTACCCCCATTATATTCTGAAATTAAAAAAAAATTAAAAAGTGAGAAAGATACCTAAAACATTACTTTAATCAAAAAAAGAAGTTTTAAAATTAATTCTGAAAGATATAGTGACTGTCATTTAAGAAATGCCTCAGGAATCCCTTTTGCTTAGCTATATAGTTTACGTTTCAATTCACAGAGAAGATTGGATTCACCTCTATAGTTCACATTAGGAAAAACAACAGTGTTGCCTTTGACTGTCTGCAGTGACAGGCTGAAACCTTCAATTAGTAGAAATAGATATATTTTATAAATCCAGAAGCATATATTCCATCATAACTGTTTATTCAAGAAAGTGATTTTAAAGAAAATCAACGAGCTATTTAAAAAGCTCCCTTGGGAGTGATATTAGTGTTTAGGAACAAAAAATAGACTTTCTAGTTGTTGTTACTATTGTTAATTGATAATTGGTAGTTTTTAAATTTTAGATTACTCAATTTTGGACCTATAGTCTTCTTCCTTATTATTCCTGGGTATAATCTTAAAAATATTATGTATAAAATAAATCTTATAAATGTTTTACATTTACAAAATGTACCATGATTATATCATTGCACATTAGTGACTGGTGTAGATGAATAACAAGAAATTCTATTACTAAACTCAAGTAGAGCCATTTAATTTAAATGTTTTGAGTAAGCTAGACTTGGTCTCTATATTAATATGTTTGGTGTCATATAATAAAATGTTGAGAAAAAGATGCATTAATTATCTCAGATAGTATTTTGTACAAATTTGCTGCATAATTTATTCAACCTTTCATGATTTTTCTTCTAGAAATTTAGAGGTGTGTTTATTAGCATTTGAGAGGTGGGTACTTCTGAAAAAGACAGTTACCTGTGTCTCCATATACACATTTACAGGGCTGATTTTTCAAACCATCAGAAATGTTACCACAGTAAAGACATGAAAGCCACTTGAATATATCATCTATCCCAGAAACTTCCTGATTTCATTAATTTTTGTTCTATATTTACTTTAGTTATACCAGAAATAGATTCCACACACAGTATTAAATCAAATATCTAAAAGCAGTTATGAAAAAAATTTATGCATATTAAAAGTATATATATATATCGAAGCTATTACACAGAACACAATTATACTCAACCTGCATAAACATATGTGATTTTTAGTATGATACTTGAATAAACCCATGCTTTACTCTCCAAATTTATTCTTTGATTTAATTTAATCACTTATTTCCAGACTGGCTTATATTTATGGACATCATCTGAAAGATTTTAAAGAAAATATTTTTCATTAGTGAGAGTCAGCATTAAATGGATCTATAAAGTAACAGTATAGTTAGTTATATACTGGGCACTATTTGACACTGAAAAATCTGAAATGCATGCTTACTCACTTCTGGTCTTCCCAAGGCTAAATTGTTTTTTAATAGTGCAATATTTTAGAGATAGCTTTCAAAATTAACAAAATGCAACAGTCCAGAAAAGTTAATAAAAAACAGCTCAATCCTGATGAGCTTGGCTGATATTCACAGAAATCAGGAAGAATAAGTCTATCTATAAGTATTGTTTCACAATAAGTCTATAATGAAATTTAAATGAAACACACCATAATGAGAGAATAATTCTTACATAGCAGAGAGTTACAATACATTTCAATGTAATGTTCACATATTTATTAATTTAATCAATAAATGTGTATTTTATAGATTTAATTTGCTGGAACTATAATATGGTAGCTACTTTATTAGCTATTAAAGGGAATTTGTTTTGCTTTGGGTCCTCTTAAAGGCATCCACATCTCATCTGAGTAAATTAGGGTTTAGGCGTTAAAACAAATGCTTCTGAAAAAATTATAAGTAAAAATAGGTCATACTGAGGATACTTTTTTAACTATAAACTTACAAATGAAATTTTGAGAAATTAGTTGTGATTATTAAGAAATAACACTGAATATAGGAGAATGAAAATCTGTAAGATTTCTCAATTTAGTAAACTGAATACTATTTTTCCACATTTCAATTAATACTATCTTGTTTAAAAATAAGCACATAAAAATTAGCACAACTATTTATTTCATGATAAATCATCTAGTAATCCAATCAAATCATTAAAAATATATTAGTTATATCTTTCAATCTTGGAGCAAAAGAAAATTTTTAGTGAATCCTAATTGAGTTTAGTTTAATTATTATAGCATCAAGGCCGGGCACGGTGGCTCACACCTGTAATCCTAGCACTCTGGGAGGCCGACGCAGGCAGATTGCTCAAGGTCAGGAGTTTGAAACCAGCCTGAGCAAGAGCGAGACCCCGTCTCTACTATAAATAGAAAAAAATTAATTGGCCAACTAACATATATTTAGAAAAAATTAGCCAGGCACGGTGGCACGTGCCTGTAGTCCCAGCTACTTGCGAGGCTGAGGCAAGAGGATCACCTGAGCCCAGGAGTTTGAGGTTGCTGTGAGCTAGGCTGACACCACGGCACTCACTCTAGCCTGGGCAATAGAGCAAGACTTTGACTCAAAAAAAAAAAAAAAATAGAGCATCAAGTAGTTACTTATGATTAGCATTTTGAATATGAAATTGGGAAACACTCCAGAGCTGTTTGCATAAATATTTTATGTCAAACACTATGTATAGAGAAATGGATTCATGGCTTCTGAAGTAACTATCTAGGAAGACTTTGGAACTGGATAGGGCTGCAAGTGAGCAACTGGATATAAGCATCTCAATAGCTCATCAAATATGCTTTGAAATGATAGTGCTAAAAGCTTTAAAATATTATTTATGAAGATATTTGATGACCAGTATAAAATGGTTACAGTAGATATATGATACTCCTAAAGGAAAAAAAAAAAAAAACTAGGATAGAAATTCCAGGTACATCTTCAGTAGAAAGGTTATTAGTGTTCATGATTAAATTTCATCTTCGGAGACTTATTTTCTTTTTCTAGAACAGAATAAATATTATCACAGTATCCCCCTCTTTTAACAATTACAATCATACGTTGGCAGTTAAAAATATTCAAACGCATTTTTTATTTTGCTCTCCTTTAGAACTTATGAATAATAAATATGAAAATAATAAAATCAATAAGTATTACATGGAGAAACTGGTCAGAGCTATACTCCTAAGTGTCTAAATAAAATTATCCAAGTAGTTGCTAAATTAAAATACCAACAATGCCAGATGTGACCCTAATTAATTCTGGTAAACTAACTATGAGTTTATAAAAGATGTTAGAAAATAAAATCTGGCATTTTGTAAGTTTCTACATTTTGAAGTCATTACATGAGAATATTTTGAATGTGTTTTTCACTTAAGAACGGAGATCATTTGGTTGACAATATAAATCTTCTAAGAAATCACTTTCCTCTTACTAAATGACAGTGAGAAATCAATAAAGAGCAACTATTTTGTAAAAGTGACTATTCTCCTAGAACTGAATTAAAGCAAAGGTAAATATATTGTAAAAAAGAACTAATGTGCCTCAAGAAGTGTATAATTTCAAATTTTTTTTTAAATTATATAATATCAAAACAAAGGAAATGCTGATTAAATCCATTTGGCACCATGACACCATAGACCAAGAGCATTTGATAGTGGTATTAAAAAATGTTGAGTCAACATAACTTCTTATGTGGAGATACAATTTTAACCAAAAAAGACAAATTAAAAAATTCAAACTTAAATGATACCTTTTGAAAAATATATTTTGTTTTCATAATATATTTGTCCTTTTAAAACACCTTCATCTCTTATGTCATTTTGTCTACAACGCTCTAAAGTAGATATTATTTTCTCCTCATGAGAGATGAGGAAAATCAATAAAGAGTGGTCAAGAAATCTTACTAGGTTCACATTAATCACATACAACTAGAATTGAAATTCAGGAAGAAATCCTAGATCTATCAGCACTCTACTTTTCCCAGTAACTCACTATTAGGAGGTGAAAGAGAAAAATATTAAGAGTCTTAGAAGAGTACATCATTAATCATAAGCCATAATCATAATATCCAAACACCCTTGGGATAATTTTTTTAAGAATAAATGCTTGCTAAACTCATCACAGATTGGTGTCATATTTCCATTTGTGTCTGAACTTTTTAATACTAATATCCAATTTTCTAAATTACTAAAATTTTTAGACTCTTATTCTAGTCAGTAACTGTTCATTTTAAAGATAACATTAAAAACTCTATAACAGGAAATATACGAAATCAAATCATATGTTAATAATGAAACATCAAAATTTGGAAATCTCACCAGTCATTTTCTTTGCACTTATAGAAAGAAACACACAAAAGCACTATTCTGAAAAGAAATTCCACTTTTATTTAAGAACACACAAATCCAGGAGTCGAGTTAATGGTAGACTCCTACAATTATGTATGTATAATATACATACACATACACACACACACTTTGAGTCCCAATGGTGTCTTCCTATTTAAGTTTGATTTACTTAAGCATAATTTACCAATTATTTTGCATGAAGGAAATCAAGATGTACTATAGTTTATACAAATGTACATTCCTATTATTATGGAGAATTGTTTAAAAGAAAATGTGCTATAAGAGGATGAAATCCCATATTATCTGATGAAAAGAAAATAAAATTGATTATTATATGGTATCATGTCTATTTCATTTGGAAAATATTTTAAAACAACATATATTTCAAATAAATACCTTCTCCATCCACCCAAAAATGAGTTTCTATCTATCTATATATTAATCCACACATATATATACACAATGAGCATATTTACCATTTACTACAATAAAATTCCAGAGTATAAAATGCAGAAGAATTGAGGAATGGGAATTCATCAACAAATTACTTTCTCAAGTGGAGTAAAAACTACCTTTTCCATCAAACTAAGAAAAGCACCATAACTTTGCAAATTTACAAACCAAAGTTGCAATTATCTTTCTTATTTCTTTAAGATTTTATTAGTGAATCTTACAAGTAGAAAAATTATTGATCAGGGATCCACGTCAACAAGTGTAATTACTAAAAATATTTCCACAGAAAATTTAAAGAATATAATTTCTTAGAGAAGAGAAAGTGTTGTTATCAAGTGGAATAGTGTTATGATTGTGTCTTAGTAACATTTTTTTGATTCACTGTGTAGAAGCTCCAGACTTCTTCAACATGTGAGCAAACATAACAAAACGGTATCAATAATAGTAACACAACTCATTAAAATATTCAAAATTTGATTTATTATTTTTTCTTCAAATGTGGTTGTAGAAGAAATCCATCAGTTGCTCAATCTACACATGTAGAAAACTTTGAATTTAAAAAGAACTTTACTTTGAGGAGAGTCCCCATAATTTTCTATATTTGTTCTGAATTTTTTTTTCTCAGTTTTCCAACTTGTAGGAAGCCCAGTGATTTCTGTCCTGGGTCACACAAAACTCTGCCACTGGGCAATCTCTTCTTTTTTCATTTTATTTGACAACTCACTCCACCCCCACCACATGAATTTTTTTTTTCAAGACTGAGAAAATAACATGAAAATACCTACAAAACATTTGTCTCAAGGAGTCAAAATTACTTTGCTAGTGCAAAATGCCATTAATAGTTCTCCAGTCATCCTTTCATATATTAAGATTTAGGACCTTAACAAGAAGCAATGTTTTCAACGCATGTCTGCAACTGCCATCTTCCATATTTCATTAGGGTTATACATCCCTTCCTCTAACTCTTTATCCTCCCCATTTCTTCCTCTCACGTTGGTCTAATTTATGACTTTTGTAACCTTGCTAAACATGTAAATAAATTCACTCTAAACAATTAAATGACTACATGTTAAACATTTAAATGGTTTTAAACCTATTGATGACTGTAAATATTGTTATGCATCTTATCTGAGCTATCTGAAAATGCATATATTCCATCTCTTGCAACAGGGAAAAATCAACACAGACGGTCACACACAGGTTATATGACTGTCAACAAAATACAGCCATTCAGTCCTTACCTGCTTAACTGCATGACGACAAACATATCAGAATAGCACGCAAAAGAAAGTCCCCCAAATCTGAATCATCTGTCTTCCAAGCTGCTGTGACAGTTTTATACCCTGGTGCTGTCTGCTTTGCTTACATACATTTGACTGGCTAGAATATTTGTAAGGGACCCTAGGGTTAATAAGCAACCCTGGTCACCTCTTCCTTCACCAAGCAGCCGGTGGGCATCGCGCAGCTGGAAGCGGGCACCGCATCTTCAGAAGTAGCGCCTGCCCTGCGTTCCTGGGCAGATTCCCATCAGAAGGCAGTTCCTGCTCTAAAGGGTTGGTGCGTTCTCAGCCCTTCACTGCAAAGGGAAAGGCTCTCGGGTTCAACTCCCGGGCACTAGGTCTAGGAGACCAGCCCCAGAAGCACCAGACACAAACTCTGCGCGTGTGGCTGCGGAGCCCGCAGGAACCGGCCGCCCCAAGCGCCTCCCCCTCGGAGGACGCCGCGGGCGCGCCCCAGCCCAGGCCCTCCCGCGCCGCCCCGCCCTCCGGAGGGAGACAGAAGTACAGCCCAACTGTGGGGCGGCCCGGGGTGGGCTGGGCGGCCCGACCCCCGCTCTCGGCGTCTAACGTCACACATTCTATGCCAGGCTCTAGCTCCGAGTGGGAACCCGAGTCTGCCCCCTCGCCGCCCTCAGATTCCGGGAGTTGGGGGGCAGCAGGACTAGCACGGAGCCCGCGGCGCCGTTGGGGACCGGCCTGGCTGGGCCGGACCGAGCCGCGGGCGGGAGCAGGCGCCGGGCGCCCTCACTCGCCTGGGGCGCCCTCACTCGCCTGGGGCGCCCTCACTCGCCTGGGGCGCCCTCACTCGCCTGGGGCGCAGCGCGTCAAAGACAGGCAGTGACCCGAAAGACGTCAAAAGACGACGGAGCCCGCAGTCTCCTCGTTCAGGGGAGGCTGCTCGAGTCGGGCGTCCCGGAAGCCCGCGCCCGGCGCCCCCGCCCCTCCCGCCCAGCCGCGGGCGCCGCAGCGGGCACGTCCGCCGGGCTGAGGCGGTCGGAGCGGGCGGCCCCGCCGGCCCCCGCCCTCCTGCCGCGCAGTGGCTCGGGCGCCCTGGGCGGGCAGGGCCCGCGGAGTCGCCTGTTGATAGCCCGGCGGACCCCTGGGCGGCGGGCCCGCAAAGCCGCCCGCGCGGGCTGCGGGCTGACGGCGGGGCCACTCACCGAGGCCCGACGCCCGCGCCTGTGCGGTGGGCTGGGTGAGAAGAACAGAGGCGACTGCACCGAAAGTTCTTTTTCCTCCCTCCAGCCCTGCGCAGCGAGCCCTCCCCGACGGCGTCTGGCGGGGCGGCCCTCCCCAGGCCCGGCGGGCGGGCGGGCGGGCGGGCGGGCGGGCGGGCGCGGCCCGGCGCGGGCGCCAGCCGAGCAGCCCCCGCAGCCCCCGCAGCCCGGTGCGCCCCGGCGGGCGGGAGCGGGAGCCCGGGACGGGGCGGGGGCGCTGCGGCCGAGCACTTTATGTCTGGAAGC
>VSMD01131424.1:0-19835 GCA_008750895.1 Mirza zaza | reverse complement strand
TCAGCCTAGCTCACAGCAACCTCAAACTCCTGGGCTCAAGCAGTCCTGCTGCCTCAGCCTCCCAAGTAGCTGGGACTACAGGCATGTGCCACCATGCCCGGCTAGTTTTTTCTATATATATTAGTTGGCCAATTAATTTCTTTCTATTTATAGTAGAGATGGTGTCTCGCTCTTGCTCAGGCTGGTCTCGAACTCCTGAGCTCAAATGATCCGCCCACCTCGGCCTCCCAGAGAGCTAGGATTACAGGCTTGAGCCACCGCGCCCGGCCTAGGGAGACTTTTTACTCATTCAGGAAACTGGCCATTTATAAGTATGGAAAATATCTTCTATCAATTTCAATTTTGAATGTTTCTATTTTGTTGCCATGCAGAAGCTATTTATTTATATATGGTGAAATGTATCAGTCTTTAATTTATGGCTTCTGAATTAATTTGATGAAAGGAGTTAGGTAGGCATCTAAGTTCCTACACCTCATGGATACCAAGTTGTTCCAACACCATGTATTTAATATTCTACCTTATTTAAAATGTATACTCTATAATAACAGTAAATTCTCCTCATGCATATTTGGCAACATCCTGTTACACTGCTCTGCCTATTCTTTTATCTGATAGAACTTGTCTTCTTCCCTGTCTATTCTTTTTTTCTTTCTTCTCCTTCCCTCCTTTTTGTCTTTTCTTTTTTAGCAGAGTCTTACTCTATCACCCCAGCTAGAGAAAAGTGGCGTCATGATAGCTCACTGTAACCCCAAACTCGTGGACTCAAGTGATCCTCCTGCCTCAGCTTCCTGAATAGCTGGGACTACAGGTTTGTGCCACTGTGCCTGGCTAATTTTTCTATTTTTTAGTAGAGATGGGGTCTTACTCTTGCTCAGGCTGGTCTCGAACTCTTGAGCGCAAGCTATCCACCCACCTCGGCCTCCCACCGTGCTAGCATTATAGACTTGAGTCACTGCATCTGGCCCTCCCCACCCCAATATTTTCCTGACTATGCTATCTCAAATGCTCAAGTCATCCTTTTATCCTAGCATTTAACATTTTCTTCATATAGATCTTTCACATTTCTTGTCAAGTTTATTTCTAGCTCTTTTTATTCTTTTTGTGGCTCTTATAAGTGGTTTTTTAAAAATTCTACATTTTCCAAGTGGCTATTATTAGAAATATGCTTATGAAATTTCTAATGTTGTTTACAATATTAGATAGAAATGTCTAGTTCAGATAGAAATTTTATATATAGCATATCAATTATATAGAAAAATGCATAGACAAAGCCATGAAAGGAAATGTACCAGAGTTCTGTAACTAGCTTTACAGAAACAATAACAAATAAAATATTTATCAAGTTTAAAGGAGTTTATTCTCATTTCTCCCCATCAGTGAAGGAGATTTGGCACTAACTTGTTACCAGATTACTAATAAGAATCTTTGATTTTCAATATGAGGGGTATTCTGTAAAAGACAAATACGGTAACCACACCAAGGCCTCTAAAATATTTTATTAAAAAGTTATAAACACCGGCCTGAGCAAGAACAAGACTCTGTCTCTACTATCGATAGAAAAAAATTAGCCAAACAACTAAAAACAGAAAAAATTAGCCAGGCACTGTGGCGCGTCCCTGTAGTCCCAGCTACTTGGGTGGCTGAGGCAGGAGGATTGCTTGAGCCCAGGAGTTTGAGGTTGCTATGAGCTAGGCTGATGCCATGGCACTCTAACCCAGGCAAGAAAGTGAGACTCAAAAAAAAAAAAAAAAAAAAAAGTTATAAACATATACACATGCTTATGTGCTATATTTTTTTCAAATAAAAATCCTTAAGACTGAGAGATTAGGGTCACCATGATTATTAAGTGATCACTTTTAAGTCCCCAACTTTTGTGACTTCTAATCTAGGGCCCATTATAAGAGAAGATAAAAAGGTAAGAACCGAGCTTCTTATTCTTTAAAGGCTTCTTTTAAAAACTTCTAAGGCCCGTCCCGGTGGCTCAGGCCTGTAATGCTAGCACTCTGGGAGGCGGGTGGATCGCTTGAGGTCAGGAGTTTCTAATTAGATAAGAAGATAACTTTTCTAATTAGATAACAAGATTAAACAAGATAAATCAGAAAAAATAAATCACACATGTGTGTCTAAAGTTAAAGCAAAAATGAACCCGTGGTTTAAAGATATACATTCATTATGATCAGAGAGCGATGTACCATTATCATGGATATCTCCCTGTCTGTGTTATTTCCTTTCCCGCTTCCTTCTTCGGCATGTTTGTACTCTTACTACCTTGTGCTCACCTACTTGCTCACCCTGGGCTTTCCTGTCTCAGTGATTATCTATTCACTAAATTTATCCCTGTTTATATCATAAATAAATCCAATTAAGAAATACATTAAAGATATATGAAATATCATCTACAACAGAAATTAATGGTCCTGAAGAAACTAAAAGAACTCTTAAAGGTTTCATTTATCTCCATCACCTTTTATATACAGCAACTATTATCAAATAGTAGTAAGAACATTAGGAATTACCTTTCTTCTATTAGAAGCTGTCCATATAATCTCTAAAGTTGAAATCACTTGTTTATAAAAAAAACTAAGCAAATCTAGACACCAGTTCCCTTGTGTGTAAATGGGATGGGTTAAAAAAAGACAGGGTAAAGGATGGCAGGGTGGACTACTCTCTCTCACAATCTTCGATTCTGCCTTTACCTATTTAACTTATCTACAAATTATTTACTCCTTAAAAATGAGATACTGCAGCCCCCAAGCTGCATCCTAGCAGGAAGGAAGATAGTAGTAAAGCTACATCTTAAGTTACCTTGATCTAGAACATTAATATAAAGTGAGTAACTGCTGCCAGGATTAAAAAAACCTAACCCTCTGAATTAGCCACAACATAGGTGGGGGGCTCT
Organism: Mirza zaza; assembly: GCA_008750895.1. NCBI lineage: Eukaryota > Metazoa > Chordata > Mammalia > Primates > Cheirogaleidae > Mirza > Mirza zaza. The sequence continues at coordinate 16,936 of VSMD01131424.1, read as the reverse complement.
TTGGGGGAAATCTATGAAATTGACAAAGTCTCAAGAAATTGTTTTAAAGAGAGACCACCTAGGATAGTTAACTCCAAAGTGTTATAAACTAAAGCTATCAAAAGCATTTATTTAAAAACTTGTTTTTGTTTATCACTGTATAAACCAAAAATTGCTTTCTAGGAGGATAAATGGATTGAAGATATATGTAAACAAAAGTATAAATGTTTGAAGAGAGTAGTGAAAGTGAAACATAGGAGTTATGCAATATAAGTAAAGAAATCACTCATCTAATAAATAAAATAAAGCTTCATGAAGAATTTCAGGTGATGTTTACTTCTAAAACTGAAGAGGACAGAATTATCCTGTATCAGTCTAAAGATTATGCAAAAAGAAGTCCTAGTTTCATCATGATTGTATTTTTCATAATGCTTAGCGGGGCTACCGTAACTCTTTAGTTTACTTACCAACCTATGTTGTTCTTTTTTGCTTTCTTGTCCTGTCACTTACATAGCCAAATTTCTTTTAAAATAGTAATTTGTTTACATTATTGCTTTTATTTCCTTTTCACCTTCAAGTCAATGAGACTCTTCAGCTCACCCAGTCTGGTTTCCAATCCCACCACACTAGTTAATTTTCTTCCAAATTCACTTTCCAATTCTTTTCATTAAAGATTTTAGCACCATCTACCATTCCAGAATTCTTCAAAGTACATTCTCTTCCTTTGGCTTTCATGCTACATTTTCCTGGTTTACCTAACTACCATACCTTCAGAGGTTAGTTCAGAAGTCAGTTTTCGTGGGAAGTCCTGCCTGATCAATAACTTGAGTTAGGTGTCCCTCCGACTTGTTCCCACAGTATCCTATCTTGTGTTTGTCCTCTCAAAGCACTTACCATTCATTCTTTCTGAATATGTTACTTTACTTATCTGCCCAACTAACCTGGAAAGTCATACCTGGTGTGTTGAATGAACACTAGGTTCGCCATCATTATTTATAAAGCAAATGTCTATACTCTAACTCTCCAGTCATGATTTTCAATTCTAATTTGTTGAGACAGTTAGACAACACCAAGGGCACTGAGAAAGTTACAGAGCATCTTTGTAAGCACCTAGCTTCATTATTTAAAAAAAAATTCAGTCTCTGTAAAGACTGTCAAAAATTCCCATTGCTGACTATATTGCAAGTCATCATGGAGGGTACTGGGAAAAGCTTTCAACTAACAGTAAGTGTACCTCAGATAAATCTCATGGCTATGATACTGCCACTGCACAAAGCTGGGCAGCCAGCTTCAGTACTCAAAGTACGTGGAGATTTAAATTAAGGAGGAGCTGGCTATAATAGAGCAGGAGGAAAAATGCCAAGGAATAAGCAAACCTTGTATAACCTGAGACAAATGATTTGGGTCCTAGTATGTCAATTGGCAAAGAGAATCTGTTAAAGATAATAAAATGGTCAAAACACAAATTTAATGTATTTTAATAGTAGTACTGATTGTTTTTTTAAAATACTCGTTAGGATTGTGATTTAAGGAGAGGGAAATGGTAACAATTCACAGGCTAGAAGAGATTTGAAAAAGTACCTTTACTCATTTGAAGGATAAAGAAACCAAAACCCAGTGAGATGAAAACCCAAGACCCAGAGCCAAATATTTAGTGTTAGAGCTATGATCAGAACTTGAGAATTTGGAAATTCAGTCCAGCACTTTACCTACTAAATTTATTTAACTCATTGATCATTCTATTTCTCTAACAGCACTTCCTTTTCTTTTAAAACTTCCTTTCTAATTACTTATTCATGTGAACTTATTAGCTCCCTTCAAAGAGATACACATATGAAATTAAGATAAACAATGAAAAGACTTCAATATAAATATAATACTAGCCAGGCACAGTGGTGCACGCCTGTAGTCCCAGCTATTTGGGAGGCTAAAGTGGGAGGATTGCTTGAGCCCAGGAGTTCCAGGCTGTAGTATACATGATCGCACCTGTGAACAGCCGCTGCACTCCAGCCTGGGCAACATAGTGAGACCCCATCTCTTAATAAACAAACAAACAAATTAATAAATAAATAAATAACTGGTGGCAAAGACCTTTATACAGTAATTATTAGAAAGAGGTACTTAACTATTAAAGCAGACAATATGAACATAGTTATAGTCATCATAGAACTAAGTTATTCCTTATATATCTTGAAATATCTTAGAGCTAAATTTCAAGTTAACACCTTAAATGCCACAAATATAATTTTCTTATGGTGACTAATAAAGTAAGACCTTTATAGGAAGATTATGTTTATTTAAGCCTAAAAGTTCTTTATTAAACACTCTAAATCATCTCAGTACAATAAATTTTTAAGAGGGATACATAAACTTAAGAAATTAACACCAATTATTCAGTTCTATTCCTATTATTATTGGTTTTATTCCAACTCTGTCCCTACTTGCCATATTTAAGACTCTCCATGAGAATGAATTTGTATAAGTGAAAATCTTTTCTTTTGAAGAATCCTGAAAGTTTCCTAGTAAATAGTATTAAAGACACTTTATAATTGTTTTGGATATTTAATGAAAGTTGATTTACTCTCTGAAATACAGAGTCAGTGCTACCCTTAAACTACCAGATACTCACCGAGTTAGGGTAGTTCAAGTAGCAGATCTGACAAGGCATATCCTGTGCTGATGACCTTGTATTCATCTGGCGTGTTCGAGACTTTTTACTTGGATTAATTACATGACACTCAGCAAAGAGCTTCTCCAGGTTTCCATCAAAGTACCTGCATTATTTAAACAGAAAGGATGAGAGCCCAGCAATAGCACACTGTTAGAGCTCTCCAAAAACCTGATTTTCTATAGGGAAAAACAAGTAACTGAATTAAAATAAAGCAAGATCATAACCCTTTTACTCAGAGGAAATGAGAATTGTATGGCCACAAATTGTAGCTAATAGAAGTGGGTGTGTGTGTGTGTGTGTGTGTGTGTGTGTGCCTGTGTGTATGTGAAAGTAGACTGGGTTTTTCTTGCTCTTTTTCTTTTAACTTAGTTTTAAAATAACAGCACTGGGAAATTAAGCTATTAGTATTTTAACATTACTACAACCAAAAATTAAGGATGAAAGTTGTACTATTGCTAGTGATACCTATGAATAGTTAATGAATTTTAAATAGCTAGGCTGAATTTTATACAATGAATTCATTTTATTAATAACTGTAGTTAAACCAGTTTAAATATATTAGTTTTAATGTAGCATTTACAAATCATACCTAACCCTCCCACAAAAATGAAATTGTTATATATTTCATCCTATATAATAGACTTATTTTCTAAATAGTCTTTTGAAATATTTTTTAATTTACTGAGAAAAGGGAAAAAGAAACAAAAAGGTTAACCTTAAAATATTTTTATATGAATTATCTATATATTGGCTTTTCATAAATTATGTACCTAAACATACAGAAGTAATTCAATATCTAAGATATCAAGAGTATAGCATGCCAAGTACTATCTAGAGTTTTTTTGTTTTGTTTTTTGAGACAGAGTCTCACTCTGTTGACCGGGCTAGAGTGCCATGGCATCAGCCTAGCTCACAGCAACCTCAAACTCCGGGGCTCAAGCAATCTTTCGGCCACAGCCTCCCAAATAGCTGGGACTACAGGCATGAGCCACCATGCCCGACTAATTTTTTCTATGTATTTTTAGTTGTCCAGCTAATTTTTTTCTATTTTTAGTAGAGTTGGGGGCTCGCTCTTGGCTCAGGCTGGTTTTCAACTCCTGACCTTGAGCAATCCTCCCGCCTTGGCCTCCCAGAGTGCTAGGATCACAGGCGTGAGTCACTGCGCCCAGCCTAGAGTTTTAACTAAACTGCAAACTTCTTTACTAAAGATAATGATAAATACCTAGCACCGTGTTTCCCATTAATTCAGATAAGACATGGTCCCTGACCTCCTGAATTATCTTAATATTCTAAAGGAGAAAGCAACAGAAGAAAAAAACTTTCAATCTGTGAATCAATATAACCAGCGAAAATATTAATGCAGAATCTGGTCAATTACTTTTTAGCTTGTAAAACCTCGGTTTCAAGAACTACCATGCTCTTTACGTACAAACAGGAGATTCTCAATTTAAAAAATAATCAACACTTAGAAGAAAATTCCAAATATTTTTAGCTGGTTTTTTTTTTTTTTTTTTTTTTGGCAATGCATCAAGCACAAAGAGTTCCAATATTTTTAATGAAGGTCTTGTTCGGGCTTTGTGGCAAAGCACTTACCATATTACCATAAGTGGACATTCAGATGTACCACTTACCACAGAAAAAAATCATTCAAGTGAGAACAAGCCATATCACCATCCTAAGACTACTAAATATCTTTTTATAAGTGCTTTGATCATGGGATACTTCAACAAAATAAATTATCAAAATTAACTCTTTATTTTATAAAAAATATTCATGATCACAAAAATGGACAAACTTCTGTCACCCAAAATTTGATTACATGTAACTAATGTTTTCTCATGCTTTAGTTAATATTCTAGACAGCATTCTATGCATATACAGCCACACAGACATGTGCCTATAATTTCATAAAGAACATCATACTCCAGATTTATTACCTTTCTTCACTAAACAGTATTTAAAAGAACATCTTTGACAATAAACATCTACATTATTTTTCATTTTTGTATAATATTCCATTGCCGGTTACACTGAAGGACATTTGGATGTTCCACATACAAACAAACCTAGTTTTAAATCTTGGCCCATCTCATGGGGAAAAAATATCTAGACCTGTCTCTGTTTATTAGTGAGAATGTACATACTTTTCTGTGGAGATCTTATTCCCTATTATTTTATAAGAGTTCAGTATATAAAGAGGAAAATTAACTCTTTTCCGTCTCTAACTTGCCTTTCAACCTGTTTAATAATGTTTTATTACCACTTTTAACTTTTATGTTGGAAAATTTATCATGCACCCCACTGTGATTTCTGTATTTCATACCAAGCTTTAAAAGATCTCTATATCCAAACAGTTTTTATAAACATTCATTAATGATTATTCAGATCTTTCCTTTAATCTGTTTTTATTAATATTGTTGATTCACTTGGAATTTATTTTTGCATAGTAACAAGTAAAGCTGGGATTCTGTTTCCTTTCAATCCAAATAGCTAACCATTTACTGAAGGGTGTTCCATCTGTCTGAAACACTTTTTCCCACCTTTAAGTTTCAGCTTAAACCTTACTTCCTCAAATAAGCCTTTTCGGACAGCTCCTCACCCCCCAATTAAGTTTTCCTTGGCTTGCATTCGACTGGAACTTTGTATTCTTCACAGCACTTACCATATTGCTAACTCTGTAATCCCTACTTTGTTTTCTCTGCTAGAATGTAAACCTCAATGAGAACTATTTTATTATTGTGGCAGCCTTCGTGTCTAGAGCCATTTTATTATAAACATCCAATTTCTTCTTAAAGACTAACTCTTCCCAGGGATCTTTTTGCCGTACACCAAATTTTCAACATTCAGAAAAGTTTATTCCTAGACTCTCCATTCTATTCCATTAATTTTCCTGCTCTTATAGTTTTTGACAGATTTTATAAGGGTCCCTTTATCATTATGCTTTTATAGAATTTTCTTGGCTATTCTCCCATATTTATTTTTTCAAGTTAAGGTATAATCATTTTGTTAAAGTTAAAAAAAATCCTGTTGGAACTTTCATTACAAATATAGCAAGAGAATATTGATTGAAGAATTAACATTTACTTAATTCAAAACCCTATCTTATTTCTCAATAGTTTTACAACTTCTTTTCACTATGCAGGTCCTGCAAATTTTTCAGTAAGTTTATTCTTACGTATCTTAAGGTTTTATTGATCTGAATTCTTATGTATTCTTACGTATCTTAAGGTTTTATTGATCTGAATTCCTTTGCTTTCAATGTATTTTTTAAAGATGGCATATATTGAAGTTTATAGCCATTTTTTAAATAGACAGTGTCTCACTAACTTGCCCGGGCTGGAGTACAGTGGCTATTCGCAGGTGTGATTACAGCACACTACAACCTTGAACTCCTGGGCTCTAGCGATCCTCCCACCTCAGCCTCCTGAACAGCTGGGACTACAAGCAGATAATACAGCGCCCTGCTTGGAGCTTACAGCTGTTTGATCTGTTCTAGAACCCACCAAAGAACTTACAAATACTGCCGAGTAAACAGAGTGGGAAGCTGAGAATAAGAATCTACTCATATTCTTGGGCATAGTAAACCTAGAAGCCTTTGCCTTTATCATAGTTAAGTTTCATGTATGAGAAAAGTAACATTTTAAAATTTGTTTATTTCTACTTATTATAAGTTCTGTCCACACCTGACCTCAAAATGGTTACTTGGAAGATATTGAAATCTAATTTAGTTTTACTAGGAGCTACCTATATAACTTAATACTTAAACCTATTTCTTCATTTCTCATCTTTAACATACTGCTACACTAGGAAAAAAAAATTTCCTTGGGGCTACAGTGTCTTAATAGAAAAATAGAATAAAAACTTCAGAAACAAAATGATCCTTTCTAATATAATGAAAAATTTGTTATTTTTTATTGTTTTCTGTACATGAGTTATATGCAACTTGAAAAACAGTTCATGCAGCTCAAGGTAAATAGACATATGAGTTATATATGCTTCACAGGGCTCCAGGATAAAAACTAGTGAGAGTTAAATACAACTCACATGGCAGTTAATGTGTTAAATAAACATGGATTGTCCCTATGTTATACAACCCTACACTGAACCCTATGGCTTTGGCTGGAATTTCCTTGAGCTTTTCCCAGTTGATTATAATTTTTGATAATTTTTTAAATAATTATATATCCTTTTTATATGAAGTGGCTTTTCTTTCAAGAATAAAAACTGCTTTTTGTTTCCTAAACTATACCCCTAATCGCTTAGTCATACTTGAAATGTTTACACATATTCAAATGCTCACTTCAGTTAAAATCCATTCCCTTCTCAATACTCGATTTTTAAAATTATTTATTTTATTATTTGTTTTTAAGAGACAAGGTTTCACTCTGTTGCCCACCTGGAGTACAGTGGCACGATCATAGCTCACTAGAGCCTTGAGCTTCTGGGCTCAAGCGATCCTCCTACCTCTGCTGGTACTAGAGGCATGCACCACCATGCCTGGCTAATTTTTTGTAGAGACGTGCTCTCACTCTGTTGCCCAGGCTGATCTTGAACTGGCCTCAAGTGACCTTCCTGAATCAGCTTCCCAAAGTGCTTGGGATTACAGGTATGAGCTACCTCTCTTCAATATTCTTTATGTAGACAATGTTCCACTTTTTTCTGTTACTTATTATTATTGAGGAAGTCTGTAGTCAAAATAATTTTTTTCATTTTATAACTCAAATCCTTTTCTTCTGGCACATACATAGGTTTATTTCTCTACACTTCAAGTTTAGCAGTTCTGCTAGGGTTTATGCTAAACATTTATTAGGTTATTAAGTACAAAATGTCCGATTTCCTTAAGTACTAAGTTTGACAGTTGATCTCTGACATTTCACTTTGACCTGTTTTGTTTTATTTTTATCATGCAGGTACATCCTCAGTCTTTCAAATGCCTGTTGTCACTTGTGATCATCTTTAAAAAAAAATTTTAAAGCAACTTTTGTGAAACCATGCATAAGTAAACAATTCATGTTATTTTAGAATATGAGTTCTGTCGTGGAACCAATTTAGGCAGCTGGAAATATCAACAAAGTGTTTGGGAAGGACGTGGCTAATGAATACACAGCACATTGATGGTTTAAGAAGTTCTGTTCTGGTGATTTTCATCTTGAAAATGAGCCACATGGGCGACCTGACACCAAGATGGATAATGATGAAGGCTGTAATGGAAGCGAATCCATCTCAACCTACGTGTGCATTAGCAACAAGGTTTGATGTTATTATTCCAACAACATTGGACCATTTGAAACAAATCAGCAAGGTAAAGAAGCTGGATAGATGGGTTCCACATGAATTCAACAAGCATCAAAAGAAAAATCGTCTTGAAGCTTGCCTTTCTTTGCCGTCACGACATAAAGGTGAACAATTTCTATACTGTATTGTAATGTGTGATGAAAAATGGCTTCTTTTTGACAATCACAAGCATTTGGCACAATGGGTGGATAAAGATGAAGTGACAAAACACAGTGCAAAACAGAATATTCATCAAAAAAAGCGCTAATGGTGTCTGGTAGTCCAGCACTGGTATTATCCACTACAGCTTCATGAAACCTGCTCAACTGACTATAGCAGATGCCTACTGCAACCAACTGGATGAAATGATGAGGATGCCTGCAATTAAGCAGCCAAGACTGGTCAACAGAGACAGGCCAATCCTTTTGCACGACAACGGCTCAACCACTGTTGCACTAACAACACTGCTCAAAGTACAGAAGCTAGACTTGGAAACTGTCATCCACCATATTCACCAGACCTTGCACCAACTGACTACTATTTCTTCCAGGCTTTCAACCGCTACTTCTTGCAAGGAGAAATATCCAATTCTCAACAAGCTGTGGAAAACGTCTTTCAAGATTTCATCACCACTTGCTCTCCAGGCTTCTTCACTGCTGGCATAAACAAGCAACCATTAAGATGGCAAAACTGTGTTGATAGTTTAGGTGCATACTTTAATTGTACTGCTTCTTATTTGAAATATAATAAACTAAACTTTTGATTCGAAATTGGACATTTTATATTTAATGACCTAATAACTTTCTCTTTTGAAATGCCACTTGGGCATTAATTACTTCAAGATCCTTTAGTTACTAAGATTGTGCTTGATTTGTACTGGGTCTCTGTTAATTTGTCCTCCATGTCTACCATTTGCTAATTCCTTTTTTGTCCTTTTCCTGTCTTCCAGATCTCTATTTTCTATAATATCTGTTCTACTTCTTTCTGTTGCCAAAGTGGTTTCAAGTTCTACAAGATTATTACTTGTCCCTTCATTTTTTTTGTCAGCTTCCTTTTCACCTTGTTTTATCAGTTCACCTTTGATCTCTCATCTCATAGAGTCTTAAGTTCATTTTAACTTTCTTAAGAGAACACAGAAACTGATTTCTTCTAATTACAATAGTTTTATTTAGGATTACTACAGCCAAGAATATGGCTGGATTCTTAACTCTTCACACTGTTTACCTGGGCACTATTGAACAGTTCCTTCAGTTTGCTGGCTTTTATATACATCCTTGCTTGTGAAAAGCAGGCCAAAATGAAGAGGGACTGACTCAGTGTGAAGCACTACAGTTCAGGCACCTTGTTTAATGAGTTAACGACATATTCTCTCTGTTTCATTGACTTTGGTAAACAGCTGCAAAGCTTATCCTAGAAATTGGTTCGCTCCTATCCTGCAACCCTGTTCATCCTTTTCAAGAAATCGTATTAAAGAAAATGAAAACAGAAGAGCAGTGTGGTTTTCCCTTCAGCCCAGACTTTCCTTAGTGGGGATAAGGGCAAAAGCAGGGCATCACTCAGTCCCATGGCTTAGCTTTCTCTAGATTAAGGTTTTAACACATACAATCAGTATTTGTCAATTTAAAAAAAGGTAAACTATAAATTCTCTTCTCTCTAGGGTTTTTTCTGTTCATTATGTTTACAGAAATAGAGTTAAGCAAACTGGCACTTAGGAAACTATCCAGAATTATTTGGATTTTAGTTTTTCATTTTACTTGCCTGCTGGACAGGAACATACAAATAATATGAATTAAATTTCAGGGCAGGAACAGTTACAGCCTAAGAGCTCTATGTCTGGTTGTGGGGAGGGGAAATAGGGTTGGTAGGGAACACCACTGGCTAGCGTTTCTTTTTGAATTTTGAATGACTATGGCATTACTGTTTGCCATTTCAATATTTAATTTTGCCGTTAGTAACTTAAAAGCTACTAAGTGTTCATACTTCATAAAGATCAACCACTGTTGGAGGAGTACTTATTCTCACAACAGAATCAGAAAAGCAAAAAATGTTACTCCAATGTAAATATATATAGCAGGCTTTTCTACTCTACAGTCTTTTTTTTTTTTTTTTGAGACAGAGTCTCACTTTATTGCCCAGGCTAGAGTGAGTGCCGTGGCGTCAGCCTAGCTCACAGCAACCTCAAACTCCTGGGCTCAAGCAATCCTGCTGCCTCAGCCTCCCAAGTAGCTGGGACTACAGGCATGTGCCACCATGCCCGGCTAATTTTTTCTATATATATTAGTTGGCCAATTAATTTCTTTCTATTTATAGTAGAGATGGTGTCTCGCTCTTGCTCAGGCTGGTCTCGAACTCCTGAGCTCAAATGATCCGCCCACCTCGGCCTCCCAGAGAGCTAGGATTACAGGCTTGAGCCACCGCGCCCGGCCTACTCTACAGTCTTAAGCTATCAAAGCTCAATCCTATCAGTCTTTACAGCTCCCATTATATGTTTATAAGCCAATTATCTATTGCTATAAGCCTGAGAGGAAGCAAAAATAAACACACACATTTATAAAAATAAATTATATATTTTACATATCCATGTATAAACATGCATGTACACACTTTTATTTCTAAATGACCAAATAATTTTTGTTCAACATTCTCATGTGGCAATTTATGGGTACCAGACGTTGACTTCAAAGTGCTACAAAGTCACAATTATTCTATATCAAAATTATAGTTTTGACAAATGACTAAAAAAAAATCCATGGCAGATCTTAGATTCCTTCTCAGAACTGCAGTTCAACTTTTTCCCCTGGCCACATCAACCTCCTTCTAACTTGGGTGGTTTTTTCCATTTTTAGAAAATGCATAAGAAAAAAGTCAAAGGAGCAGAGGAATAGCTTCAATTTATTTACCTCATATGAATGAACAAGAACTGTCATCAAATTTATAAAAAGCAAAAACAGCACATAAGACATGAAAATGAAAGTCTTAAAACAGCAATACAGAACAAGAGAGTAGACACATTAGGAAAGAGGACTACCCCCACCCCCCACCCCTGTGTCTTTACCATAGACATTAGTTTCAGAAGCTAATCCTCATCTTCCACAGAAAGAAGCCAATAGTAGAGTACGGTAGCATAAACAAGTTATTAAGAAATACTGAAATAAATAGCTCTTTCCCTTTTGGGGAATGGGACTGGAACTGAGGGTTTGGAGCACTATTTTTCCTTTATAACACTTGTAAAAGTGCTAGACTTTTAAAAAACGATGATTGTGTTACTTTGATAAAAATTTAAATTTACAAAGGCCTCCTGAAGTAGAATGTTAATTTTCAAACAAATTAAAAGACATCACTCCACCTTTGTGATTTTTAAAGGTATTCTTTCAAAAGAAGGACTGAAATTAGAATGTAAGGTGACTGGCATACCTATGCACCTCTAATAGGTAACATTCAGAATCCCAAAGAACCAAAACTCTCTAAGGGGTTAGAAACAGAAAATCTTTTTTTCTAAGGAAGGGTTTGGCCCTCATAAAAAGCTCAAATGAGGACTATGAGAGTCTATAAGAACTTGCTTTAAAAGTTTTGGGTTTCTTATGCTAATCTCTAAAAAATAATTTCGTACACAATTCAATATAAATGTATGCTATGTAGGGGTTTTTGTTTTTGAGACAGGGTCTCACACTCTGTCACCCCAGTGAGAGTGCAGTGGCATCATCATGGCTCAGTGCAACCTCATGCTCTTGGAGGACTCAAGTGATCCTCCTGCCTTAGCCTCCTGAGTAGCGGGGACTATAAGCACACACCACCACACCCAGGGAATTTTTCTATTTTTTATAGAGACAGGGTCTTGCTCTTGCTTAGGCTGGTCTGAAACTCCTGGCCTCAAGTGATCCTCCTGCCTCAGCATCCCAGAGTGCTAAGATTATAGGCATGAACCACCACACTTAGCCATATTCTATGTAATTTTTACAGCTAAATAAACATACTGTTCATGTATTTTAAGAAAAAGTAGAATACTTTTTGAGGTTACAAGATTTTTCTCCTACTAGGGAAAGGTCAACCTGATAAAAACAACATTATAATAAAATTTCCTGAGTATGTTTAATGCTAATCAAAGGACTACTTGACAAAGAGGCTAGTGATTAATACTGCCAAGTTGCAGTAGAAAAATCTTATTGTATAATTTTGTGAGAAACTTTTTGCCATACTTTTTCCTTTTTGTTTCCGAGCCTCAATGAAGAAAGGTGGAATAAGGAACTAACCACAGTGAAAGAGATGTAAGACAATTCCTTCCAAGCTTGGGTTAGCAAAATCATAACAGGAACACAATAAATTATACCACCTTCCAAAAAGGCTCCAAACCTCATTTATTATAGAAAAATTTAACTATACAAAAGCCAAGTAAACAAAAAAACTGAACTCCCACTATCCCATTATCCAGCTTTAACAATTAAACATGTTGCTAAATTTTTTGGAAAAAGGTTTATTAACACTCATGAACTTTCAAAGTAGATCTTAAACTACACAGGCCATTTAAAAAAAAGGATAGTGACTATTCCCTTTCTAAGACTGAATAGAGAAGAACTCTACAATAGAGGCTTCAGAAGACACACATGCTGGTTTCACAGGGTGTTCCAGTCACACTTAAAGATACATGTGTCATCTTCACTTGTGGTTATCCATGTTTCTGGCTTGATTATGATTATTTCAATTTTACCTTGTTCTTCTCACACAGGGGTTCTCAAACTTTTTAAACATAGGGCCAGTTCACTGTCCCGCAGACCGTTGGAGAGTGCGCACTGCGGGCCCGGAACCAGTCGGCTGCTAAGCATGACAGGTAGCCACTGCAAAAACACCCGGCGGGCCGGATAAATGTCCTAGGCAGGCAGAATGTGGCCCTCGGGCCGTAGTTTGAGGATGCCTGTTCTAACACATAGGTTCTTAATCTGAGTTCCCTGGAAATTCAACAATTTTACAGAATCCAAAACATTATAACTTCTTTATACATATTCCTCCCTCCTCCACCCTCCCCAGGAGAAGGTCCAAACTTTCATTACTTTCTGAAAAAACACTTAACAGAAACCATTATTTTTTAAAGCTATTTTTCACTTCAGTGAAAACAAAGGCAGCAGCTTCTGCATTCTTTCCAAACATGAGCATTCAAAGGAAGTCTATACCTTCTGCTCAATGGTCTTTTCCTTCTACTACACATTTTTATTTAGAAAACAAAGCACACTGCTTGTGATTTATGCAATAATGGATCTGATTCCAGTTAAAGAGAAATATATGGTTTCTTCTAGTACACAAAAAGAAATACCCCTTTATTATTTCAATAATGGTTTTTCAACATATTTAATGGAAGTCTTCAGGTTTTAACTGTTAAAAGCCTATAAACCAAACAAGTATATTTAATATTTAGCTATGCTAAAACTAAGAATAATCAATCAAAACACAAGGGAGTATACAATCAAGTTCCACTTTACATAGTTCTCCCACATATTAAGCAACTGTATATATAAACTGCACCAGCTGCAACGTTAATCACTTTCAAGGAAAGAGATGAGTATCTATTTGCAATATGACATGCTACTTAGCATGCAAGAAGTAGAAGAATCCTAGAGAAGCACAGAAAACAGCAACTAACTTCAAGAAGTCAGAACAACTTAACAGTAAATATGGTTAAGACTTCAGAAAATAAGGAGATCCAGGAGGCATCGTATAAATTGTATGTGATGTACAGAATTGTACATGATGCCCATGAGCATAATCCCAGAATGAAATATTACTGGGTCTCTCTGAATCTGTGCAAAGATATAGCTCTTGAGGAAGTCAGGGACTGAATAGTAAAGGGCATCCCAAGGGAGTGTACAGTTGTAGTGTATAGACAAACAGAATAGAGTGAAAGCATGGAAGGTTTTCAAACCCAAAGAACATAGCTTTGATGTGGTAGGAACCACAAAGGTGGCAGAGGTTGATAAAATGAACTGATATGATCAAAGTTAAATTCAGGACAGATTTGATACTAGAGCCAAGGAGGGCAGTGAGTGAACTATCTTGGCAAAATGTTAGATTTACTTGTAGGTAGGTACCAAAGGCACTATTAATGTTACCTGTCCAAAATACAAGCTAAATCATCCCTTTAAGCTTGTTCCTTATCCTATGTCTGTATATATGATTGATTGATTGCTTGATTGATTGACTGATTTTGAGACAGAGTCGCACTCTGTTGGCCTGGGCTAGAGTGCCGTGGCATCAGCCTAGCTCACAGCAACCTCAAACTCCTGGGCTCAAGCAATTCTTCTGCCTCAGCCTCCCGAGTAGCTGGGACTACAGGTATGTGCCACCATGCCTGGCTAATTTTTTTCTATATATATTTTAGTTGGCCCATTATTTTCTTTCTATTTTTAGTAGAAATGGGGTCCTGCTCTTGCTCAGGCTGGTTTCAAACTCCTGACCTTGAGCAATCCGCCCACCTTGGCCTCTCAGAGTGTTAGGATTACAGGCGTGAGCCACCACACTCAGCCTGTGTATATGTTTTAAATAACACAATTCTAGAAAAGTACATAAATATAAACATGCAGCTTATAAACTATTATAAACTAACACCAGTGTATAACTACCACCCAGGATAAAATATGTAGATTATGCCCACATTTTAAATGTGGATTTCTTTTTACCATATTTCATCAACTCTAAAATAGTTTGGGTACTGAAATGTCATGATCTTACCAGAAGCTGATAATGGGGAAATTTTCACATAAGTCAAAACTTCAATCTTGTTTGACTAAGTGTCAATCAACTGAAAGATGCATCCAGATTTCAGACATGTTAAAATGTGAAAAACTGTACATCTTTAAATCAATAGGACAGGTATTTATTATGCATGGGAATTGTTAGGCTTCTTGAATCTTTGACACATGTTTTTTTACCAATCCAGAAAATTCTTAGCCATTACATCTTTGAATACTGCCTCAGTCACACTTGCTCCTCTGTAAGATTCAATGAGACCATCTCATTATAGCCTCTGTATTTATTAACCTCTCCTGTATTTTCTATCTTTGAGTGGATAGGCCTAATTCTGGAGAGCTTTTTCATCCTCCAATACAAGAAACTTGTATTCAGCTTTGTCCAATCTGCTGTTAAACTAATTCACTGAGTTAATTTTGCTCAGTCAGAGAAATTCTGAGTTTTTTTAAATCTGAATTACAGCTCATACTTACCAGTTCCCTGGTGATAACATACTCATTTTCTTCTAGGTGTGACAATTCTAACATTTTCAGTCCCGGGTTGGTATGTTTTGATTAGAAAAGTAATTTTGAGGAAATAGTTTGAGGTCTTAGATAATAATGTTCTTCCCCTAGAGAAGATTTACATTTGTATCTGTCACCTGTCTGGGGACATTAACATTCTGGGACTACTTTATTCCAATTCAAGGCCACCCAACGGACATGAAGACCGACTTTGGCCTTTTTTTTTGATGGGGTCTTGCTATGTTACCCAGGCTGGTCTTAAGCTCCGGGCCTCAAGCAATTTTCCCATCTCAGCCAACCATCTCGGCCTCCCGAATAACTGAGACTACGGGTGCACACCGTTGGGCCCGGCTCCATCTTCAGTCTTTACAAGAGATGGCACGTCATCCTCACTCTTGGTGGGTCTCATACTCCAACTTTCCGCACCACTAACCGAAGAATTAATAAAACTCACAGCTCAGTCTCGTAGCTACCTCTTTTAGACCAGCCTATACTTTGAGGGCAATGCAGACTTTCTAGTCTTAGCTCACTTCTCTAGATTCCCACATTCTCTCAGGCCTTAACCCTCTAATTCCTATCTTACTAATTCTTTGATGCTTTTAATTTTCAAAAGACATTTCATAATTTCACCTCACCTCTTCCATTGTCTTTAGTGAAAGGAATGGTCCAAATTACCAGAAGTTTCCCAGACTCTCTGATATTTTCTGTCTCAATTAAAACTCTTTTTTTTTTTTTTTTGAGACAGAGTCTCACTTTGTTGCCCAGGCTAGAGTGAGTGCCGTGGCGTCAGCCTAGCTCACAGCAACCTCAAACTCCTGGGCTCAAGCAATCCTGCTGCCTCAGCCTCCCAAGTAGCTGGGACTACAGGCATGCGCCACCATGCCCGGCTAATTTTGTTTTATATATATTAGTTGGCCAATTAATTTCTTTCTATTTTTATAGTAGAGACGGGGTCTCGCTCAGGCTGGTTTTGAACTCCTGACCTTGAGCAATCCGGCCGCCTCGGCCTCCCAGAGTGCTAGGATTACAGGCGTGAGCCACCACGCCCAGCCTAAAATGAGTTTTTAAAACTTATCAAAATAGATCTGTAAGAAATGAGCTACAAGAGAGAAGATACTGATGTTTTTACTTATTACCAACTCTAAAGCAGCTCCCTGTTGTATTGTTTTGTTTCTAAATCCAGCCAAAACGAAATACGATTTATGTTCTATTACAGAAAATCTAGAAATGGCTGCACTTAACTAAATACCTAACTAAACATCAACTACATATTAGGAATTGTGTTACGTGTAGGAATACAAAGTAAGTAAAAAAACTATCTAAGAAGTAAAGCTTGGGTTTTGAGAGATAATTAGGAATAAAGGACAATAAGAAAAGCAAATCAGGCATGGGGCATTGACAGTACAATTCCAAAGATGCTGCCTAGAGCTGCACAGTTAACGGGCTACATTGATATTCACAGAAGCCCTGTGTCAAAACACATTTGCAAAGTTGAGGCGGCACAAAAATGAACTTGACCACCATAAAAGTTTTGTAGTACACTAAAGTATAATATGAGAACAGAAAAAGATATACAAATAAGGAGAAGAAGCCAGAGAGGTAGACAGAAGATGGATTTTTAGGAGTATTCCCTTGTCATAAAAAGAAGGGGAAGAACGGACAAATCACATTCCCAGTCTCTCCTGCTGGAATAAGGAGACACTTTATCAAAAACTTAGTACTAGGCCAGGCGCGGTAGCTCACGCCTGGGAGGCCCAGGCAGGTGGATCGCTCA
>VSMD01131418.1:0-12186 GCA_008750895.1 Mirza zaza | reverse complement strand
AGCTGAATAGTACTCCATGGTATACATATACCACATTTTATTAATCCATTCTTGGATTGATGGGCACTTGGGCTGTTCCCACAGCCTTGCGATTATGAATTGTGCTGCTATAAACATTCGAGTGCAGGTGTCTTTTTTGTAGAGTGTCATTGGATGTTTTGGGTAGATGCCCAGTAATGGGATTGCTGGGTCAAATGGTAGATTCGCTTGTATCGCTTTAAGGTATCTCCATATTGCTTTCCACAGAGGTTGAACTAGTTTACAGTCCCACCAGCACTGTAGGAGTGTTCCTCTCTCTCTGCATCCATGCCAGCATTTATTGTTTGGAGACTTTTTGATAAAGGCCATTCTCACTGGAGTTAAGTGATATCTCATTGTAGTTTTGATTTGCATTTCCCTGATGATTAGAGATGTTGAGCATTTTTTCATATGTTTGTTGGCCATTCTTCGGTCTTCTTTAGAAAAGTTTCTGTTCAAGTCCTTTGCCCACTTTTTAATAGGGTTATTTGATTTTTTCTTGTTGATTTTCGTGAGTTCTAAGTATACTCTAGTTATCAGCCCCTTATTGGATGCGTAGGATGCAAAAATTTTCTCCCATTCTGTAGGTTGTCTGTTTACTTTCATGACTATTTCTTTGGCTGTGCAGAAGCTTTTTAGTTTGATCATGTCCCATTTATTTATTTTTGTTGCTGCCGTGATTGCCTTTGGGGCCTTCTTCATAAATTCTTTGCCTAGGCCGATGTCT
This sequence comes from Mirza zaza, assembly GCA_008750895.1. NCBI lineage: Eukaryota > Metazoa > Chordata > Mammalia > Primates > Cheirogaleidae > Mirza > Mirza zaza. The sequence continues at coordinate 11,441 of VSMD01131418.1, read as the reverse complement.
AGGAGAGTGTTTCCAACATTTTCCTCTAGAATTCTAATAGTTTCATACCTTAGGTTTAAGTTTGTTATCCAGCGTGAGTTGATTTTTGTGAGAGGTGAAAGGTGTGGGTCCTGCTTTAGCCTTCTACAGGTGAGGCTAATTTCTTTCTATTTATAGTAGGGACGGGGTCTTGCTCTTGCTCAGGCTGGTTGAACTCCTGAGCTCAAGTGATCTTCCTGCCTCGGCCTCCCAGAGTGCTAGGATTACAGGCGTGAGCCACCGCGCCCGGCCTGGCCTTGGTTTTTAAAAATGAAATTGCGGAAACGGAATGCTAGATTAAAGATATACGTGAAAACATGTCGATGTGTATTGCCAAGCTGCTTTTTAGAACACACGGATGCAAGGATACTTCAAACTTTCAGATGGTTGGTTTCTGGCTTCAGGATCTCCTGGCCTAGATCCAGAAGGTTCTCCAAGGAAGTCTGGAGAGGTTACCTGTGTCTGATGCCCATGTCTGTGGGCTGACAGCCAGGTCCTCTTGCTCATCCTGACTGCGGAGTCTCCTGCCTGGGGAGAGGTGGCCCCGGGGTGCGGCGGGGCAGAGTCTGCCCTTGTGTGGGCTCTTGGCAGGGGTGGGGCACAAGACAAGAGGCCAGACTTCCAGGCGTGCTGGGGGGGGTGGTTTGGACAGGGAGGTGGGCAGTAATAAGGGTCCCAACTGTCACAACACTGATACCTGCCTTTCCACTCCTGGGCTGCAGTTCTGCAGGCACCCCCTGCTTCCTCTGTTTAGTCCTCACATTCTTCCCATTTCGTAAGAGGAAAAGGAGCTCAGAGCAGTGAAATGAGTTTTCCAGGACCCAAGACCGGAATCCAATCTTCTGCCCCCTCTGCTTTATCTCCTCGAGCCTAGGAGGTGGAGGGGCAAAGAGAGGGAGAACACGAGGAAGGCAGGGCAGGGGGAGAGAGAGACACACTTCATAGTTAAACTTGTAGGGCTGGAAAGGTCCAAGGGATGATATCATCCTACTCCAGCTTGGGCATAAGCAAAGTAAAGCTCAGAGAGGTGAAGCAACCTTTCCCAGGTCTCACAGCAAGGTAGTGCTTAGAGGGCAGTGGGGAAACGACACTGAGCTGGAACTCAGGAGGGAAGACCCAAGGGAGAGGGCAGGTGTGGCTATCTGAGCCCCGACAGGATGGAGCTGGGAGGGTGGAGGGGCTTGTGAAAGGTCTGCTGTCCCTTCAGAGGAGGCAGCGCCATCAAGAGTAGATGCAACAGCCGCTGGCGTGGAGATGGACCTGACTCGGCGTGTGTGGGACCTGCTGGGGCGTTCAGCATCCCTCCTGCAAAGCGCTCTGACTTCCCATCACGCTTGCCTGGGGCTCGCTGCCGGAGAGGCATCGCTTTGATTTAAGCCACATCCTGGGTCCAGTGCCCTCTCACAGCCGTTCCCGCACAACCCGGCGGCAGCTGTGTGGGGGGTCTCGGGGCCCGGCCCTGCCCGAGTCATCTCTGTGTCACAGGGACTGGCAGGTGTTCAATACATGTTGGCTGGCTGGATGGATGAAAGATGAGACCCATCTTGACAATCGTACAGTTAAGACTGATCCAGAAGTCACCAAGCCCAGATTCTCTGGCAGAGGATTTTTCCTGCAATATCTTTCTTTCTTTTTTTTTTTTTCCAGCTCCTTAGAAATTCTAGAAGTCAGAATTGCAGAGTTGGAGGGTCTTTGAGGTGGGGTATGTGGGCCAGGGTGAAACTAGCATTTTATTTAGCACCTTCCACGTGCCAGACCCTGGACCAGGTGCTCTACCTGCTTTCTCGTTTAATGTCTTTGCAGCCCTGTGACTTACCTAATGTGACAGATGAGTGACACTCAGCCCAGAGCAGGTACGCTATTTTCTCCAGGCGGTGAAGCCAGTAACGTAGGGCCGGCTCTCAAACCCAGGCGGCTGACTCCACCATTCCCTTCACTTGACCCCTGCGTCCAACTTGTCACGTGTCCTTGAGCAAGTTGCCTTCCTTTCCGGGGACAGTTCCCCCTGGGGGATGAGGCATTGGACACTCGATGCTCCCAGTGTGTCCTGGTGCCAGGTCGGACAATATGTGGCTTGCTGTGCAGCCTGTCATCCTCACAGCTCAGCTCTAGTGAGAGGCTTGGACCTTCCAAAGATGGGGGATTCTCCGGGACTCTGCCCCTCGGCACCCTCTTCCCCTCCGAGCACCTGTGGTTGCATCTTGTAGTTTGAGAAATGTCTTCTCCAAGTGGACGGGAATGGGGACAGATCCCCGTAGGGCTGTATGACCCTGGTTGGCTGACTTGTCTTTGGGGGCTTTGTGGATGCAGCCGTGATTTAGTGCCAGGGCCTGAGGGACTCCCACAGATCTGAGAACCCTGAAGCCCTGGGAACGGGTGGGGGAGGGAGGCCGGGCAGGCCTGGCGTGGGCAGGTGGGGCGGGAGGGTGGCCAGGCCAGGCCACTGAGTGTGCCCTGATTTGCAAAGAAATGGAAAGATGGAGATAATTGCTTTGTGAGAAATGGAATGGCCTAAGAACACAGATAAGTTTTCTCCATTCATCTTCAGAGGGGCTGGAGGCTGCTGCCTATTTGGGGATGGGGGACAGGGGTGTTGAGGGCCCAGAACCCAGAGGCTGTGCCTAAGGGGGTCAAGGATGAGGGGTGGGGGCGTGGGGGGTTGGGGGTGGCTGGTGCATTATTGCTTTGCTAGTTTGGCAGTGTCTAGCCTGGGGTAGGCTGTGATTTCCCGCTGGGCCTGACGGGTGTCAGGGCCACTTGCTCTCTGCAGGGCTTGTGGGCTCAACGGGACAGGACAGTCTTTTGACCCTGATTAATGGTCGCTGCAGGCTTTGCAGTACCATTTTCAGGATTTGCAGCCCGAGGCTTCCCGTGCAAGGAGAAAGCAGGATTTATCGGGGTGGTGGAGCAGGACGTTTAACATGTCTCAGGAGGTGACTCCAATCCCGTCTGATTTATCCCAGGGGCAGGCACCTGGCAGGGCCTCCGCCTTGGCGCTGGGAATGTTCGCTCCACTCCTGCAGCCAGGGAATCACTCTTTTTGGAGATTAAGAGCTGTGGATTTATTTTTAAAACTTTTTTTTTTTTTTAACACAGGAAGATTAGAAAGCATTCAACATAAACCCAGCCCCTGGTGGGATTGCTGGAGGGCAGAGGCTTCTTCAAGGCAAAGGAGGAAGCTTCTTAATTATGGGGGCTGGTCCAGCTCCTCTTTCTTTCTCCCACTAATCAGGCTCAGCAGGGCGGGTGAGTGAGGGGCTGGGGATGCCAGCAGAGAGCAGGGCAGATGAAGGGGAAGGCCTCCAGACCGGTGATAACCTTGCCATGTGCCCCATTGTGTCCCAACTTGGCTTTTTTGTTTTATTCAGAAAAAAAATAGAGGCGTGTGTGTATGTATCTTCTATAAATAGAAGACAGAAATCTTTCTCTACCCACATGCTGGGCGGAATGTGAGGTGCTCACTTTGTCAGCCCCAGTCTGGGCTTTGCTCCTGCGGCTTCCCAAGCCTGAAAGCGCCTTTTCATGAGGCCCTTGGAGCACCGTCCGCCCCCAGCTGCAGCTTGGCTCTGGCCTGGGCTTCAGTGCCGGCCTTGTGCTGGGTTTTTGGAGCACACATGCCCCAGTGCCGATGGGGTGGCCCAGGCAGGGGGGTCTTGGGTAGCCGCCGTACATACAGTATTCGATGCCGACAGATTGGCATCTCTGCATGGCAATATTAACACAGCACAGACTGTCCCATGCAGTGTGACCTGCCATTGGGATGGGTCTTTGGCGTCCTCTGTCAGGCCAGACACAAGCAATGTGGCCAATCCTGAGGCTCGGGATGGATGAGCGGTGGGGGGAGGAGGTTGGCTGAGGAGCCAGTCATCAGTTGACAGAGATGTGTGAGCCCCCTGTGTGTGCAGGCAGTGCTCTGGGTGCTGGGGACACAGCAGTGAGCACAGCGGATGGGAGCCCCTGCCCTCGAGAAGCTATGCGCTACTGCATGACCTGAGGGAAAGGAAATGACATGCAGGTTCTAAGGTCCAGAGGGCAGAGCTGAGGACACATCCGGGGGTAAACATAGGAGAGGAGCAGTTTCCAAACCTGTTCAGTGATGTAGGACGACGTGTGGCACCCGTGCTGTCCCTCTGCAGCGCTCACGACAGGCACTGCTAATCGGTCCTGGCACGCTTCCCCACCCAGCCGCACTCGCTCAGCACAGCATTCTAAGCAACACTGTGATAGATCCCTGTTGCTGTGGGAGTAGAAACCTCCCTGGGCCCACGGAATAGTGTCTGACTGCTGCCGCCCCTGCCGCCAGCGCACATTTGTTGAGAAGTAAAGGCTCACTGGAAGAGACGGGGATGGACAGAGAGCAGGTTCCAGGCCCCTGGCCCAGGCTCCAGTGTCCAAGATTTAGGCACAGTCGGGATGAGGCAGGTGGCGGAAGTGAAGCAGGTGGGGTAGGAGTTTTGCACAGATGGACCCTGAGGTCATAACAACTGATCGCAGGGCAGAGGCCATCTGTCTGTCTGCCCTCTACCCCAGCTCATGCATCCTGGCTAATGCGAGCAGCTGGTGTCTGGCCAGGTGTGTGCGGCTACCAGGGAGGCAGGCTGGACTCTGCAGGTGCTGGTGCTGGTGGGACCCCAGGCAGAAGGCAGGGGCCTCCAGAGGATGCCGTCATCTACAAGGCCTGCCCAAGCTAGGAGGAGGGATCCTTTGCTGTGATGCCAGTGTCTTTCTCTTTTACTTTTCTATTTTTTATTTTGAGACAGGGTCTTGCTCTGTAGCCTGGGCTAGAGTGCAGTGGTGTCATCATAGGTCACTGCAACCTCAAACTCCTGGGCTCAAGCAATCCTCCTGCCTCAGCCTCCGAGTAGCTGGGACTACAAGTGCGTACCACCACACCTGGCAAATTTTTTCTGTTTTTTTATAAAGACAGGGTCTTCCTATGTTTCTCAGGTTGGTCTCGAACTCCTGGCCTCAAGCAGTCCTCCTGCCTCAGGCTCCCAAAGTGGTAGGATTACAGGCATGAGCCACAACGCCCAGACCCAGTGTCTCTTAAGATACCCAGTGGCAGATTCCCTTTAATACTACAAGCCAGGCACCGAAGCCCTCAAGTGTTAGAATAAACAAACATAAGGACACAGACTGACATGGACCAGCCCCTCCTTCAGACTTGACCTTGATGGAAAGGAGCAGAGTTTCCAAAACTGGTGTCGTGAGGAACTCTGCTCCCAGGAGCTGAGTCACTAGGAGGAGTTCCATGGGAAATACTGGGTGGAACACATCAGACAGGCCTCTTTGGGCCGGGTCATCTCAGAGCCTAAGCTATGCTGAGATGCACCGTGAGCCTGGGGACGTAGCATGCAGCATTTCCCGAACTCGTTCATTCCTGGCAACCTTTGAGAGATTTCTATCAGTATCGAACGGGACTGGTGTTCCGCAGAACCCAGCTTTGGAAAACACCCCCCAGAGTCACCCGTGTAGCCCTCCCTGCTCTGCAGGGCAAGCCCTCGCCACCCGTGCCTCCACATCCTGCCCCTGAAATGCCCTTTCCCTGCCTCTACCGTCCCATATTCTGTCCACCCTAAGTCCCCTCAAAGGCTTTCACAGCCCCCCCGCCCCCGTGGGACTTAATCTCTCGCTGTGCTGAGTCTCCTGGTGTGGACGGCAGCGGCCACACTCCGTAGCACGGCCGGGCCGGGCGGCCGCTGTCCCAGGACTGTTCATTTGATCAGTTCGGGCCGTGGCCAGTTCACGGCTGTGGCCGTGGCTGCGTGGGCTGACCACACGCCGCCTGGCCACCTTCTCTCCCCTGCATACCCCCCTCCAGTTCTTCAGGTTTAAAGCACCAGCGCCCCCTGGTCAGGAAAGAAATTTCTCCACTCCAGAACGTCACTCCCTTCCTCTGCTCCTTAATATGTGGGGAGCCCGGGCAAGAGGGAAGGGAGCCCGCTGATCTGTTTACATATTCCTTCCTCTGGAGTGAAACCAGGGGCATTTTCTTATTTAATTTTTAATGCCTTAAATCAGACGATGCCCGGTGCGTTAACCTCTGTCACTCCGAATGGAGCCGGCCTAATAACCACTGCGGCAGGATTGATTTTCCCTCCGTCACCGCATCAGCATATGTCTTTGGGATCTGTCCTCCAGATTGCCCGGGAACGTCCCATTAAAGTTAATGGGGATGAGTTGCCCCCACCTGGTGACGGCTTCTTCCTGGCGGCTCTTTGCTGCGTGCACCCCAGCGAAGTGTCGGAGACCAGTAGAAATACTTTTTTCTAACGTCAGTTCCTCAAAGGGCAGCCTGGGACTTGACCCCATCTCCAGGGCGCTTCCGATCACGCCGGCAAGATAGAGTGAACATGCTGGAACGATGTCAGTGCAACGCGGGGGGTGATCTCGCCTGACTGTGCGGCTCCGGCTGTCGGCCGCGTGGGTGCAGCAAGCCTGGGACGTGGCAGGTGCCAAGCTCTGCAACGGGGTGAGGGGGCTGGGCCCGAGCTGCACCTTGAGTGGATGACGTTTGGGTGCCCAGCGTGGGGAGCAGTGTGAGTAAGGTTGGGAGGGGAGAACGAGCAGGAGAGAAGCCCAGCCCGACCCGGGGAGGGAGGGGGTGGGTGATAATGTTGCATGTTTTAGATGGGGTCAGGTTCAAAGAAAAAATCGGAGTGCTCCGGGGGTCAGAGAGGAATCATTTCTTCTGTCTACAGGCCGGACATCCCTCTTGCCCTGCCCACTACCACAGAGGTGGCCCCGGAGAGGGAGCTTGCTGTCCAAGGCTGGGGTGTGGCTTCCCGGGGCGCCCTCAGCTCCGCAGACCCCTCCCCCCCGCAGTCCCTCTGGTGCAGTGAGGACTGTGGAGCCGGCCTCAGGCTGTCCGTGTAAGAGCCACCAGCTGGCTGCATCCTCGTGCTCCCCATGCCGTCCACTCCCACTTCCTTTGTGCTCATCCCGACACCCAGCACCCTCTCTGTGCTCTGGTTTCCGGGTACCTCACTGCCAGTGGAAATTGGGTAAACTGTCCTGTGTAAACCGGACTCGGAGAGAAAGAGGTTTTCATGAAGATTTTAAAAGACGGCACGGATTATAGCGATGATCCAAGTTCCCTCTCTCTCATATCACATGGATCAAGGGGGACCAGCGGAACAACCTTCTGCTGTTCAGGTGGCCTCATCTTTTCATACTCTAAGCTTAGTAAGTTTGAAGACGCTGTCGGGGGTTCCTCTCGGGAGGACGCTGAAGATTACAGGAGCAGCCCAAGTAATGAGTGTGGGCCGCAGAGAGAACCGAGCTAAGGCGTTCTCTGCAGCCGCGTTCAGGCTCTTTGCCTTGCAAAGCACCGTGTCCTTGTTGTTTATTTCTCTACTTGGTGTCTGACCAGCCCAAGCCCCACCGGGAAGGAGATGCATGTTCTAGTTTTGACTGTCTGCATAACGCGATGCCGTGTCCCGGGCAGGCTCTTCTCTAGGTTGAATCTCCCAGAGGAGAAAGGATTGAAATGACTGCTGAGGTTCCCTGCAAACCCCAGTTTGTGCGGAGCCCTCTGTTGAGGTGCCGGTTGGGTCTCTGAGGACTCAGGGTGGCCGGGCTGAGCGGGGCAGATGCGAGCGACCGTGCTCTGCGCGCTCCTGCCCTCTGCACGTTGAGCAGAACCAGCAGAATCGCTCCTCTCTTTCCTAACCGATTTTCACAATTCATTCATCTGAAATCTGGCTAAATTTGCACTTAGTCCGATGAGTTCCAGGTCTCAAATAGAGAGAAAAAACTCATTAATCATTAATTTGGACCCCCATGGTTATATAGAATCTGTGACAATTTGTTTATCTCTGAAGGAGCTACTTAGAGTTTAACAAGAAAATTATCGGGGTGGGGAGGAGAGTGTTTAACCTTTCAGAAGAGAGGCACTCCACCTAGCCTCCCCCTGAGTACAAGTGGGGCATGTGCAAAGTACGTGCCGCTCTTATGTGTCCCCGCAGGTAAGGCTGAGTGATTCCTTGCCTGCAGACTCAGGGCCGGTGGGCCAGGTCCCTAATCATTTCCCCGGAGACCCCTTTCCCATGTCAGAATGTTTTCTGTAACACCCGCACCCTCAGTTACTAGAAGTTGGATTTTTTAGCGTCGTCGATTGAGAAGAAAAGCTACTCTGAATTCAGTAAAGCTTTTAAATAAATCATGATAGCATCTGTGCACACATGAAAAATAGTGCTGTCTTGCTGAGTCGTGGTGTTCATTCGGTCTGTAGACGGTGTTTGGGCACATGTGAATTCCAGCTCTCCTTCATCCCGCAAGGTCAGCGACCTACCGGGTCGGAGCCTTTGGACTAGAAGTTCTCTGAAGCTGGAGGACCTCGGAGTCCTGGAGTGCCAGGGCAGGAAGGAACCTCAGGGGTCATTTCAGCCACTCCCACTTGAAAGGTTCCCTGCCCTCTGTGCGTGACCCTTTGATAGGGGACCAAAGGGACGGCTGTTCCGTGTAGACACACTTGATGCTGCCGCAGGCTGTCCCCTCGGGGGCCTGGATTAAACTCTGCAAGCTGCTTCCCTAAAGCCCCTTACCAGGTGTCTAAGCCTGTCCTCCCACGGTGAGAATGACGCACGATGACTGCATTGCTCTGCGTGCGAGCGGCTGATGCCCCACAGGAGGCAGGAGACGCGAGCTCCAGCCTTCCGGCGGCTTGCTTGGCCAGAGCCACCTGGCAGGGCTCTCTCGGCTCACCTCTGCCGCGGGCCACACCAGACACCTTTCTTCCCCTTCTCTGTGGCCAGAGGGAGTAGGGAAGGGAAGTGGATGGGCAAGGACCGTCGCAGATGAGGGAGAAGAGAACGGGGGAGGGCGTTACTGTAAAGCGGTCCAGAGCTGGGGGTCTCTGGGTCCACGGATGGGCTCGGGGCCCCGAGGACAGCCTGAAATTATAGCCAGTCACCTTCGGGGCGATTTTTCTGGGGAGAGAACCTATAACTTCCATTAGATTCTCAAAGCAGTCCCTGAGGCAGCAAACATTCAGGACCCCCAGCCCGGAATTCCGACTCTTCCCTGACTCGGGCTTCCCACTCTCCTGTTACTCAGAGCTGGCGAGCTGTTACCGTGTTAGCCCAAGCCTGAAGTGTAAAATACCAGATGCTCGTTACACCACGATGATGGGAAGTTGGTCTGCTTAGCAAGTCACACCAGACAGAGGCCGGGAGCACCCATTACAGACTCGGCCTCCTTTGTTCTCCCACGCAGGGCCCGGCATGGCGCTCCCCACGACACAGCTCGCTGTCTTCTCCCTCCTGCAAGCCGCCCTCGCCCTGAACCCCGAGGACCCCAACGTGTGCAGCCACTGGGAGAGGTGAGTGTGAGACTCGAGTGGCCAGGCACCCCGGGGGCGCACCCTGGGCGTGGCGCAGTGGGGACAGAGGCAGTCAGGAGATGCAGAAGTGTCCACAAAGGGCCTGTGTCCAGCTGGGGAGACCGCCACGGTGCCCAGAGCAGGGCAGAGTCTGTCTGAGCCCCAGTGCTGGTTGGTGAGGTCCAGGTGGAAGCAACTGACGTGAACTGCAGTGACAACACGCTGCCCTGACCCGCCCCGCTTTTGTGCTCTGAGCCATTGCACAGATGAGGGAGAGGCCGAGGGGGGCTCCGTGCCTGTCCACAGCCAGGCGGGGTGCAGTCAGTGGGGGATGTGGGCCAGGTGTCTTGCTCTCTGATGCTGTGACGCCTTCCTGGTCTCCCAGGACTGGCAGCATGGATGTGTGGCCAGCAGCCTGCCCTGCAGAGGACAGGGGTGGGGTGGAGTGGGGTGGGGTGGGGTGGGGGGCGGGGCCTGCCACTTCCGGTCCAGTAGGGGCAGGGGTTGCCGGGGGGAAGGGAGCCGAGGCTGCAGCAGAAGAGCTGGCTGCATTCTAGCTGCGGCACTGAGTCCTGGGGGAGCAGGCTGGGTCCCTGCAGACGGCCTGACTTTGAAGCACAAGGTTAAAGTATTGATTTTGGTGAGCCGAGGATCAGTGACCAGAGACCCAATCAGGAAAAACCGAATTAAACCCTGGAATTGATTGGGGATGCTGACCAGGACGACTCTGCCACTTAGATGTTAATAAATCAAATGAATAAAATGAAGATGAGGGCCCGATGGGGGACGCAGATGGAGGAGGAAAGGCTGGGTGGTCCGTGTGCCATGCCCGGGAGTGGCCCAGCCTGTGGCCAGGAAAGGCACCTCACCCGGGCAGGGCTGGGCTCTGGGGTAGCCTGGACGCTGTAGGCCAGGAGGGATGAGGCATGATCCCCAGTGACCAGATGTGGGGTGTCCCGACAAGGTCGAGGCCAGAGCAGAAGGCGGGGCGTGGGTGCGCCCCTTTTCCATGCAGCGGGAAGAGTGCGAGGTCTGTGATGAGAAGACCTCGGTGCCCTCCAGTCTGGATTTCGCACTTGCCAGCTGTGCGACTTTGGGGACGTCTTGGAATCGTCTGAGCCTCCTTCCACCTCTGTAAAGTGGGGAGAATAGTTGTCCTCGCCTCACAGGCTCGTGGAGGATCAAGGGCACCGCTTTCACGAAAGTGCTTTGAGGACCGGAAAGCTCAGTGAAACTGTCTTTCCTTGTGGACAACTCTGGCCTTTCAGGAACTGTCACACTCACTGGGGGTGTGTATGACAAACAGTCTCCTGGGGCCTGTCCCTGGAGATTCTGATTCAATACTGCATTTCTCATCCCCTTCGGGTTGTGATGAATTTAACCCTTTGTTCCCCAGTGGGTCAGAGAGGTGTCCGGTAGAACCCCACGTAAGTCTCTAGTTTTTAGACACCAGCCTCAGAGAACCCCTTGCATCCGTCTGACCCCGTTGAGACACGGCTGCCCTTGCTATTGTCCGAGCTGTGGCTTAGCCCTGAGAATGCCTCCTCCCCATCTGCTCAGCCTGCCTTCCCCAGGGGCTCTATGCTGGGTCCCTGTCCCCCAGGAGCCTCCCCTGACAGCAGGGCCCACTCTGATTCCTCTCTTCTTTGAGTGCCATGTGTACCAGGGGATCCGTTCAATCTTAAACTCTCTAATTTCTTAAACCTGCCGAACATCGATAAATTTGGAATGTGAAAACAATTCTGAACTGTGCTGGCATTTCAGGCGGATTGGGCTATGAGCCCAGGCCGTAGCCTGGATGGGAGGACAAGGAGTGAGCCCAGCAGCTAAGATGAGGTCCAGGGACCCTCTGGGCTTCTCTAGCACCGGAGGGGGAAGGCTTGCAGGTGACGCCTGGTGACATCAGGGGCCTCCTTCTTCTCAGCCTTCTCAGCTGAGCTCCGCTGCAAGTTACACGTGGATGCATGTGGCCTGTGCGATTCCAGAAACACACCGCGGCCCCCAGAGACTGCTTAGGGAGCATTTCCCAGCTGGATTAGCACTTCTGGCGGGCTCCTCGTTAATTACGGCCTTCCACCATAAAACCCAGTGTAAAGGCCTC